>JZKD02S1676422.1:104322-131560 GCA_000966675.3 Picea glauca | reverse complement strand
GTAAAAGGAGGTTGCCCCCTTGAAGTGGCTTATTATCTGAAATTATCTCTTTTTCAAGGCGTTGAGTACTTTTCCTGAGGTTTTTATATGCTATATTGATGTTTGGTTCTTAACAGCGAGAGACTCTGCAGTGGCACAGAAGTTGAAGAATCCTTTGAGGATTCGAAAGGAGAAGAAAATATTCGAAAGGAGAAGAAAATATCAGGACGAGTAAGAGTTTGTACACGCGCGGTGAAGCTCAAGGTTCGGGAGCCCGTTGGGGAAAGAAGATAAAGTTTGAGACCTTGAAGGAATTGAATTTCTTCCAAGTGTTGGAAAGGAAGCGCAGAAGCTCAAGGGAGCACAGCTATCGTCGGATGGGCCAACAAATTCTGGACCATTGAAATTCTACGTCCAGGGGGCGCCTAAGAGGAGCGCGCACAGGAGAATTGATCTGAGCCATCAGATCTTGGACCAGATCGTCAACAGTCGTTGGATCTGCAGAAGCTGCGAGGGAGTTAACCTCGTAATCCAAGAGGAGCAATCTCAACAAGAGGTGGAGTCATTGAAATATTGAGACGTCGGAGTTCGAGAAATCGGCAGTCCCGTTGATCAGAAGTCGGGGAAATTCATCGTGGAAAACTCGATATAATCTAAACCGTCCATCTTCTAGGACAGGTGGCAAAGGATCGAGCGTCATCAACACATCAGGAGTCTCGAGATTGAGGGTTTGAGGCCTGTTGAACCCAAAAACTGCGAGAAGAGACCACAGCCATGGATCTCAGACAGGATGCGTGTCGAGGATCCGAGAGGAGTCGAAGTTCGGCACTTCATGAACTTTGGAGGCAAAGAAATCGTCACATTTAGAATCGTGATACGTGATTTCCCGATCGTGACGGAGGTGGCCCACAGAGGATCCTAGCAAGTAGGGCAGGTGGCAGGTCAAAGGTCGGGAGCCGTCGGAGGACCTGTACATCGAGAATCGGTAGATCAGTATTCCCGTGGACAAAGGATCAGGAAAATCCATAGTGGAAACCCCGACACAGAATCTAGACCATCCATTCTGGTGGGACGCGTGTCAGAAATCCGGAGAAAGTCGGGGATTGGCATATCGAGAGTCCAGAGGACGTATGCACATTGACATTAGAAACCCCAAAAACCCGATGAGGGGTAAAGTTGTGGTAACGGGAGCATCGATCACATGGACTGAGGGTCCAGCCCGGAGGCCAGCTAGGTGAAAGGTGCATTGGGGATCGGAGAATCGCAAGTCCAAGGGACTTGTGCATCGCGACATCGAAAGGCGCAAAACCCTGATGTGAGCCAAGGCTACAGTCTTATGGAGTGGTGGTCATGGGGACCGGGGCATAGCCAGAAGGGGCTAAGGCCAAAGAAGAAACTCATCGGGGATCAGAGAATCGTGGGTCCAAGAGACATGCGCATATTGACACCGTGGACCCCGAAATCCTGATAGGGAGGTATAGGGCTGCGGTCTTATGAAATTGGTCACACGAGCCAAGAGATGAGTCAGGAGGGCTAATGCGTGAAGGTCGCACATCGGCGATCGAGGGTTGGAGAGGATAAGAACTCTCGACAACAGAGACAGTGAAACCCCGACGCCCGATAAACAATTTCCTGTGGGGAAATTGTTCACGGCTCATGCAGAGGCCGTGAGGAAAGAAGAAAGGACCTATGGATCGGGTATTTGACAGGGATTCCAACAGGGGATCTAAAGAGCCGCTTCGGCTCAAAAGTTGAAATTTGATCGATCCTTAAAGACCGGGAGGTCAGGTGCAGAGACCCTGCGGGGTACGACAGAAGCATCGCCTGCGTCAAGTGGTATCAGATCCTATTGCTTGTCTGTATATTTCAGGCAAGAGAGGCAAGAGGTAAGGAGCACTCTGATACACGTCAAGTGGTATTAGAGTTGGATTATGTTTGTATATTGCAGACAGAGGAAGCAAGAGGAAGACATAGCGCTGGAGGACTCTGTAAGGATTGTTTGCAGGGAGGCAACGATCAAGGAGGCAGTCAGGGAGACTGTAGGATGATGAAGCTGGTAGAACTCTTAGTGCAGAGTGACAGAAGGACTACTAGGAAAGCAGGAAGAGGCAACAACACGGCTACTAAAGGCCATAGGAGGAAAATCCAATCAGAGAAGCTAGCTGAATTAAGGGCAGATATAGAAAATCTTGCATTGAAGATGCAGCAGAAAACCAAACCGAGACGGGTGTATGAATGGCCCATGAAAGAAGCCAAAAGCAAAATGGCCAGTCAAGGAGTTGATGGTCAGATGACAGCGGAGGCTATTAACAGGACGGTTGAGGTATGTAAACCAGAGACTGGGAGAGGTCTCAACGATGAAGAATTTGAATGGGGATCATCTGAGGATCTTAAGAACTGCCAGGAGGGTAGAGAAGAAGAAATTCTAGTTTGCCAGGAGGGCAACGAGTTGAGATCAGCTGAATATCTCACGGACTGTCAGGAGGACAGCCAGGGAATTTCACATTGCCATCTAGGCAATGAAGGGAGATCGCTACAGGATCTCAAAGACTGCCAGGAGGGAAGCGGAGGTATCTTAAAATGCCAGGTGCGCAGAGATGAGAATTTGGGACCATCTGAAGGTCTCATGGACTCAAAGGTGAGTTCAATTTAGCAGGGGTTGCTGATGAAGATGGGATCGGTTGATCTCATAGACTGCCAGGAGGGCAGCGGAAGCATCCCATATTGCCAGGTGGGCAGGGATGAGCAGATGAGACTATCTGTGGGTCTCATAAACTCAGAAGTGAGTTGGAATCATCCAGGGGAGCTGACAAAGCAGGTGGACTTGGATCAGTAGGTATAGCTGACAGCAGAAGATATGAGGAGCCGAATGATGATTGGGGGAATTCAAATATTCCTACCATCTGCCCAGGAGGTGGCAGAAATCAGTTTTGCAGATGGTGCAGTAGAAGAACAGTCACAGCTGACGATGACTGTCAGGGAAGAAGAAGAATTGGAGCAGGTGTTTGAGACTACCCAAGCACAAGCAGAAGCGGACGAAGAAGAGAATGAGCATTCGGAGGAATGTCTCAACATATTTAGCCAAGAAGCTGAAGAAGTTGTGGCACTGAAGCTGACAGCAAAAGAAGGAAAGGATGATGAGCATTCTAAGGAATGACTCAATATTTTCAGCCAGTAAGATGAAAAGACTGCAACAGGGGAGTTATCAGCAGCAGAAGCTGGAGACACAGACAACATATGTTTTGCTGATCTGTGACAGCAGATAGAAGCCCTGGAAGAAAGGGTGAGGGTGCAGGGAAGGCACATCCAATAGGTGAAGTTGGAAACTGAAGAAGGAGGCATGGGAGATCATGGTGATCTGCCCATGTGGCCAAAATTTTTGCAGCTGAAGAGACTGCATGAGCAGAGCCAGCCATTGGAGCAGCTGGATGCAACGATCGAAGAGATCAGAGAACTAATGTTAGATTCAGCAAGAATTTCCAGTGAGGAAGCAACAACAACGCAAAAGAAGCAGCAGCAACAGCATAATGGAGCAGATGAGAAGCTCCAGATGTTTGTTTGGGATCCAGGAGGATTTCCAACAGCTTAGAGGGGAAGCACATGAGTAGGAGCTCATGATTTTGCAGCTGAGGAGTTTGATGCAGGAGCATCTCTCCACGTCATCCAGCCAGCCACGCCAACGAATTCAAATCACACGCAAGGAGAGAGGCGCAGCCTCATTCAAATTTGAAATTGAATGTAATTTAATGTCTAGGCTGGTGAGCCATAGAAGTCGTGCCTTTGTGCAGGCGTTAGGTAGATCGGCTTTAATGCTAGATCGGCTGAGATCTAGATCCAGGCGCTGGACTAGACAGCCATTGAATGTAATTTATTAGAGTAGGTGAACCTGGAGGGAAGAGCTCAACGAGCCCCTCAGGTAAAAGAGATTTTGAGATCTCAATTTGAAGAAGTCAAGGTAGAGTCGAGGAGAGCCAGAGAGAGCTCAGGAACACCATTGTAATTACAGACATTTGCCATTGTTAATATAAACAGAGCAGTTTTTCCTGCATTACTGTATGTTATGTGAATGTCTGTGTGTGTTCTTTTATATGTTGTGAATGGATGTATGGCATTTGCAGGAGTGTGTTTGATTTCCAGGGTTGAAGGTCTTTAAGGCTTCACACCAGGAGGGGTGTGACAAAAACGTTGCGGGTTCTGAGAGCCGTGCACAGAGGTTGCACTTATGAACTCTGCGGAGTCAGACAAAGACGTGCTGTGGCATAGGAACTGGAGTCATCAGCTCGGGAGAAGACCTCAAGGTTGTTGAATACCTTGGAGGTAAGGTTGTGTATGAGAAACACAGTTGCAGACAGAATTCTGTTGTGAATTCTGTAGAGCTCTGCCAAGTGGGCATTGAGCATATGCATAAGTTGCAGTTGGAGGAACTTTGTTGTGAGTTTAGACAGAAGCTCTGAGGAGTTATGTGAAGCTCTGCCAAGTGGGCATTGAGCCAGTGCAAGGAGTGCATAGAAGAATAAGACAGGACTGTTGAACGTTCTGTGGAAGAAACTCTGTCAGGTGGGCATTGACGATGTGTGCAAGTAGGCACGGGAGGAGAGAACTCTTTGAGTTCTGGAGCTGAAGGAAGTATCCATTGAGGGATATTCACTGGGTTGTTGAATACCCAGAAGCATTTAGCCAGAGAATGCTAGAGTGAAGGATAGCCAGAAGGGCATCCAAGTATTCTCCTTCTGTGGGAGAAGGAAGAAGGACAAAACCCCTCAAGGGATCTGAGTGTTTGCTGAAGCTCAGAAGGGATAGCACTTTACGTACGAGAGACTCTGTAGTGGCGTAGAAGTTGAAGAATTTTTTGAGGATTCAAAAGGAGAAGAAAAGCTCAGGAGGAGTATGCATTTGTACACGCGCAGTGAAGATCAAGGTTCGGGAGCCCGTTGGGGAAAGAAGATAAAGTTTGAGACCTTGAAGGAATTGAATTTCTTCCAAGTGCTGGAAAGGAAGTGCAGAAGCTCGAGGGAGCACAGCTGTCGTTGGATGGGCCGACAGATTCTGGACCGTTGAAATTCTACGTCCAGGGGGCGCCTAGGAGGAGCGCGCACAGGAGAATTGATCTGAGCCATCAGATCTTGAACCAGATCGTCAACAACTGTCGGATCTGTGGAAGCTGCGAGGTATTTAACCTCATAATCCAAGAGGAGCAATCCCGACAAGAGGTGGAGTCATCGGAATATCGAGACATCATAGTTCAGGAAATCGGCAGTCTCGTTGATCAGAAGTCGGGGAAATTCATCGTGGAAAACTCGATATAATCGGAACTGTCCATCTTCTAGGACAGGTGGCAAAGGATCGAGCGTCGTCGACACATCGGGAGTCTCGAGATTGAGGGTTCGATGCCTGTTGAACCCCGAAACTGTGAGAAGAGACCACAGTCGTGGATCTCAGACAGGACGCATGTCGAGGATCCAAGAGGAGTCGGAGTTCGGCACTTTGTGAACTCTGGAGGCAAAGAAATCGTCGCATTTATAATCGCGAAATCGCAATACGTGATTTCCCGATCGTGACGGAGGTGGCCCACAGAGGAGCCTAGCAAGGAGGACAGGTGGCAGGTCAAAGGCTGGGATTCGTCGGAGGACCGGTACATCGGGAATCGATAGATCAGTATTCCCATGGACAAACGATTGGGAAAATCCATAGTGGAAACCCCGACATAGAATATGGACCGTCCATTATGGTGGGGCGTGTGTCAGAAATCTGGATAAAGTCAGGGATTGGCATATCGAGAGTCTAGAGGACGTATGCACATTGACATTAGAAACCCCGAAAACCCAATGAGGGGTAAGGTTGTGGTAACGAGAGCATCGGTCACATGGACTGAGGGTCCAGCCCGGTGGCCAGCTAGGTGAAAGGCGCATCGGGGATCGGAGAATCGCGAGTCCAAGGGACTTGTGCATCGCAACATCAAAAGGCGCGAAACCCCGATGTGAACCAAGGTTGCGGTCTTGTGGAGTGGTGGTCACGGGGACTGGGGCATAGCTGGAAGGGGCTAAGGCCAAAGAAGAAACTCATCGGGGATCGAAGAATCGAGGGTCCAGGAGACATGCGCATATTGACACCGTGGACCCCGAAATCCTAATAGGGAGGTATAAGGTTGCAGTCTTATGAAATTGGTCACACGAGCCAAGAGTTGAGCCAGGAGGGCTAACGCGTGAAGGGCACACATCGGCGATCGAGGGTTGGAGAGGATAAGAACTCTCTACAACAGAGACAGCGAAACCCTGACGCTCGATAAACAGTTTCCTATGGGGAAATTGTTCACGGCTCATGCAGCGGCCATGAGGAAAGAAGAAAGGACCCGTGGATCGGCTATTTGACAGGGATTCCAACAGGGGATCTAAAGAGCCACTTCGTCTCAAAAGGTGAAATTTGATCGATCCTTAAAGACCGGGAGGTCTGGCGCAGAGACCCTGCGGGGTACGATAGAAGCGTCGCCTGCATCACCTTTCAAGGTACAAACCAACCTATATACCTTCTTATTCAAAGGAAAATTATTGTGGAATATCTTGAAAATTGGTTGCGATAGAGATACATAGAATGATAATTTTTTTTCCAAACAAGAAAATTACTCATTATATTAGCAAAATATAATAGGATTACATCTCTTAAGAAAAAAAATTCAACTGTTAGTTAAAAACCTGAGACAGATAGAAAGATTTATAATATATTTTTTATCTTTACAAACATTTAAAATTAGGCTACTTCTACAGTATCTGATGGCTTTAACCGGGATTCCAAACATTTTCATATTTCTCATATAATCTTCAGATAAAGAACCTATCTACCATAGAAGAAAACTCCAACAATGATTAGAAAACTTTGAAGCTCCTAGAAGGACATTTGTTGTTTTCTTCCCACTGAATGTAGAGAATCGAACCCTGGTGGATATGATCCTTGAGAGCCTTATTCGAAAGGTAGTATGCCTCCTTATTGAACTCTCTATAGGCATGGTTAAAAGAAATCATTTCAAAATGAGTGCTCAACTTTTTAATTTGATCCTTCCATCCTTCCAGTGCCACACTTTGGAGACTCCCAATGCCATTACACCAATCAATAATGATCTTTGAGTCACCGATTATCTGTAAATCTATAATATGTAATCTTATGGCCAGGTAAAGAGTATCCCAGATGCCCAATAGCTCATCTCTATTACTTGTCCCAGGGCCAATGTTGAATGTCCATTTATAAGAAGTGCTTTCATTTATCCTAATAATGCCTCCCGCTCCACTATGAGATCCATCTATTAAAGTCGCTCCATCGAACCACCCCATCGTATCCTGAAGCCGAGGTAGGATTTTTATCCTGCAAATTTTTTTTCCTTTACAGGATGAAACACAGACATTGAAAGATCCTATGGACTTGACATCCATCGGAAAAGAATAAATAATCCCATTATTGAACAAAACCTCATTTCGATCCGTTCATAAAAACCAACAGACCAGTGTTGGTAGCTCAACCAAAGTTGGGTGTTGCCCAAACCAAAACTCAAAATATTCATCAACTGAACTCCCATCCCATAACAAGAGTAACTTGAGGGTCCCCTAGAGATGACTCCAAACTTGACGAGTGAACAGACAGTGAATGAACATGTGGTTTAACGTCTCTAGGATCTTTCTACAAAGTATACAAAAACTCGGTCCTTCCCACCCCTTTGCTAACATGTTCTCCCATGTAAGGACTTTGTTTCCCAGGATGAGCCAGAAAAAGAGTTTTATTTTTAGAGCAATGTTCCACTTCCATAGCTTGAAACTCCATCCTTTCGTAGAATGTTTCCAGATGCTCTATGTCAAAGCTTTATATAAGTTGCTTACCGAGGGGATCCCTGAACTGTCTCCTCTCTCCCACAAAATTTCATCATCTTTATCGCTTAACTATCTACCCTCCCCCAGGAGGGCACTCCGGTATACTTCCCACTCTTTTGCTTGATCACCTGAGAGACCAAGAGTAATTTCCTCTTTCCAGTAGGGGCTAAGGAGGTATGGACTTGTATTATTAAGAGCCTGGTACAGAAAGGTGACACCCTGTAGTTTCAAAGCCTCAATAAGACCAGTCGATAAAAAATATTGCTTACCCAATCCCAAGATACAATCTCTTCCAACTTGGACCACCACTCCATTTCCTAGCTTCCAACACAACCAGTGATCTAAAAGCGAGATTTCATTTAAAATGTTTTTCCAAACCAGAGACATTTATCTCTGTGATCTATTGATCGTCCTAAACCAAGTTGACATCGAGATATAAGGTAAATACTTATCCTTAATAACATTATGCCAAATACATGCTTTGGTCAGTCCTCTCCATAAGTTATTGGTCGTTAAATATTTGTTGAAGTAGAATATATTTCTCAGTCCCCAACCTCCTGCCTTCTTAGGCCTTGCAATCGACTCCCAATTACATAGGTGCATATGATTCCTCTCGCTACAGCCCGACCATAAAAATGAGAAAATAAGTTGTCGAATTTTAACTAAAACTGAATTTGGGACTGCAGCCAAGGTCATCCAGTAGACCGGTTGGCTCTACAGAACTACCTTTATCAACACTAACCTACCTTCGAGAGTAAGCCAGTGATTACACCAGTGATCAATTCTTTGTTCAATTTTTTTTATGAGCCAGCGTCAATATTCCGGTTTGTAGCAAGAAGGCTTGAGAAAATAACCCAGATACTTGAAGCCTACATAGAGGGAGACAAAGTTGAAAGGAAAAATTTCTTTAAAAGGGAATAGGCTAGAGTCATCCATGCCCGCAAGATGAAAATAAGACTTTTCAATATTTATCTCTAACCCATAAGTGTTTATGAAGGTCTTCAGAATTTTGGCTATCTCCTTCCATTCCTCGATACTAGCTCTCGACATTATCAAAACATCGTTGACAAAGAGGAGATGAATTATATTAACAATCTTTGATACTTTCACACTAGTCATCTTCCCCACACATTTTTTCTTTTTGAGGAGGATATTAAGTCCTTCCATCACCAAGATGAAAAGTAAAGGAGACAACGGGCAACCTTTCCTAAGTCCTTTTCCTCTGTGAAAGAAAATTTTTGGTTACCCATTGACCAGGACTGCATAAGTAATAGAAGTGACACAACTCATTATCCAGTTTGTTACATTCAAACCAAAACCAATTTTGATCAGGATCATTCTTAAAAATCCCAGTTGATATAATCATAAGCCTTCTTAAGATCAAGTTTTAGGATGAGAGCCTTTTGGTTCTTCTTTTTTATACTATGAAGGAATTCATGTGTCGTGCCAACCATCTAAAAATTTTCTTCCCTGTAGAAAACCCAATTGTTCTTCCAACATGCCTCTAGAAAGAATAGGCCGCAACCTATTTGCCAAAAGTTTTGCAATAATTTTTTAACAGAGGTTACAAAGAGAGATGGGTCGAAAATCACCAAATTTAGTTGGTTTGTTCACTTTCGGGATAAGAATAAGAAAAGTGGAATTTAGGGATTTTGTAACTTTGCCTTTCCTCCTAGACTCCCCAACCATCCCTAGAAGATCCTCCCCAACTAGTTCAAAGTAATGGAAGAAAAATTCCACAATCCATCCATCTGGGCCTGGACTTTTATCTTTTGTAAAGGCCTTTAGAATACTCAATAGTTCTTCTTTATTACACGATCTCTCTAACAGTAGGGCCTCTTCCCATGTAACCAAGTTAGGGAAAATACTAGCTAACTTAGCCTGATCTTCACTGAGGATGCCCATTGTTGAGCCAATATTTTTGAAGAATTTTACCGCCTCGAATTTTAAATCACCTTGACCAGATACTTCCTAGCCTGTCTCATTTTTTATTTCCCAAATATGTTTCTTGTTTTTTCTATCACTAGCAACGTGATGGAAGTATTTGGTATTCTGGTCACCACTCTTTAACCATAACGCCCGGCTTATGTTTCTCCAAATGTCTTCCTCTACTGCTAAAAGTTCCAATCTCTCTGATTCCATCTCTTTTATATGGCCTGATAGCTCCCCATTGTTTAAGTCTTTTAAAGAAAACTGATACAGACCATGTAATTCTACTTCCAGTTGTGCCAGTTTTAAAGAAGATTAGTTTTTATTCCACATCGCCCATATTTTTATTGCAGATTTTAAACTCTTCAGTTTCCAGACCAATCTTCTTTGCAATCCTGGTTCATGCATGAATTTTGGATACTTCCAAACTTCATTTACAATCTGAGAGAATTCCACCTCTTGTATCCACCAAAAGTTTAATTTGAAAGGAAATTTTTTACGTTGAAAATTGCCATTAAGTTGCAGTAGTACCAGAGCGTAATCCGAGATAAATGGATAAGCCACCCATGCGTGATATCTGTCAACAATTCTCAACAGTTCTGAGGCAAAAAAAGTCATGTCTAATCTCTTCATAATGAAATCCACGCTCTTTCTTCCATTTCTCCACGTTGGCACCACCTCATCTGGCAAAATGTCCACTTGTCCACCTTCCCTGAATAAATATTTTAAAAACAAAGCCAAAGGATCAGGTTGTCCACCCTCCCCCCATATTTTCCCTTCAATCAAAGTAAAATTGAATTCGTCGGATACAATCAGATGCTTAATAGACAGGATACCTCTATCCCCTATTTCTTCCCAAAAATATTTTATGTCACTGCACGAACCATATACATTTAAAAAATCCAACTGCTCCTTTAGCTCAAAAATGGATCCTGACACAAGTAAACCACCACATAAAATAAAAGGTTTGAGATCAAACTTTGAAGGTTCCACGCCACTAACAAGTCCCCATATTTTCCCACAGAGCTTACAGCTGTTGAAAACCAATCAAGTTTAAGATTCGAAAAGAAAGTTGTATCCCTTGTTTTCTCAACCATTATCTCTTGAAAGAATATAATGTATGGACGATTAATAATAAGAAGTCGTCACACCGAGGCCAATTTATGGGAACCCCCCACTCCCCTGATATTTAGAGACAACAATATCATGATTTAGTGCATGCTAGGGCTTTGATGCCTCTAAGTGCCCCATGATCAATATCAAAAGAAGAAATGGTAGCTAACTCCGGAAGTTTAATTTCAGCTTGTTTCTGAGCACTTCGAGTCCTAATCAGGAAAGCCTCGCATCCCAACCCATGAGACCATGAAAAACCCTTACAAATAGTAGCATGTTTCCCCTCCCTGCTCAAAGAATCATCGCAAACCATCGTTTCAGTAGATAAAACTTGTGATAAAGAAGTCTTACCCCAATAGGTAGGAAGAGGCATCGGTTCGGGGATCTCCTATAAAACAGGGACCAAGGAATCTAAAATTGAGCTGAGTGAATGATCACCCCTCTCCACCTCCCTTAAACCCATGCTACGACATAAATCCTAAACTAAAGAAAATAAGGCAACTTCAGTCTCACTTAGCAACAGATCAGTACAAGGTAGTTGTTTCTGTCTTAGAAAGTGGCCCACCCCTTAAAACTTAGAAACAATAATGAGCCGACCACTCATAATTTCATCCTTTGTCGAAGGCATCGGCAAGGAGGTAGGCTCAAGAGAATCACAGATAGGACCAATTGATGGACCGAACAGCAAGTTAGTGAGTTCTAGAGTTCTATTCTGTTCAAAACCCAAAGAGGAGCTACTAACCGGGACCGGCGGCGAAACAAGAGGAAAAAAAGATGGGAGGGAATCCATCTCCTAAGAGTCCGAAGGCACTGAAAACTGGGAACAGTTTGTCCCCAACCCATCTTTCTTATCTGACGTAGTTATTTCCTAAGATGAAAGTGAAAAAAAAGGGTAGGAAAAAGTGTTCTCAACTTACCCTTGAAACTGCAATCAATGTCACCGCAATTGATAGGCTCGCCTCCTGAGTTGTAAGAATTCCAGCCACCCGAAGTAACTTCCAGAGTATCTTTGCAGGTGGGCCTACGGAGAAGGAAGACTCAGAGGAAGCTTCTTCTGGATATCCCATATGAAAATCATTGCGGAGATGACTGGTTTGTCAGCAATGGGTACAACGAAAAGGGACTCCAAAAAAAGAAACTCTCAGTATTCTCAACATATCCTGCCACTCCAACTCTATAGTCTCCGGGAGTCTTGCATGTATGCCTATTTCAACCAAAAATTTGCAAAGGAGTTTATCAGGTGCTACTAGAGCTGCTTCATCCACTGTTATAAACCTTCTTAGGCCACTAGCCACTTCAACTAAAGACCGCATATTCCACCACTAAAGAGGTAGACCAAGTAGCAAAACCCAAAGATGACGAAGTTGGAAATACTCTCGAGATGGGTCAAAGTTTATTCGCCATCTCTTAAACATAATACTCTCGCCATCCACCACCCATAGAATATCAAGCAACATAGAGGCATCCTTGGAGGTCCTACACTAAAAACTGAACCAGCCTTGAGAAAGGTATTGTACCTCCAAATTGTAGCCTAAGATCGGTTTCCAGTTTGAATATATCCAACTTTCAATTAGCGTATGACATAACTTGCGATAAGAAAATATCCCAACGAGCATACACGTGGCCATAGTGCAAGCATCCTCCAGTCTAATATCTTAACCCAGTACAAATCTCTGCTTCGACTTGGTTTCTTTCCACGGATTATGGCTACCCTGGTCTCTCCTACTAAAGCGACGTTCTACTCCTCCTTCCTTACAGAAAGGTTCGTCTAATTGTTTAAAACCTATTTTCTTTTTCCCATAAATAAGTTCAGTATAACCTCGTTTATACTTTGCACCAGACAACTGAACCAACCCTAAAACACTCTCATGTTGAAGGATTGAAAGGGAACGAGGCAGTTTTGGAGCCCAAGTAGAACGAAAAGACCCCTTGACAGTCTGTATGGCACAGGGTTCAAACTATTAATTAAACAGTCTAGCGCACTTCCAAATGTCTTCATCATCTACACTCATAAGTGTAGTGACTTCAGTATCCGTAATGGGACGTTCTAAGAAGGCCACCTAACCCACAACTAGCCGAAGGACTGTAGAAAAACTGCAAAGGTTAAGGCTGAAAAGACCCTTTCCTTACCGCCAAGCTAATCCTTGAAATGACCCATCCTGGAGAACATTAAATCTCACATAAATCTAGAAACAATTGCATTAACTCCAAAAGTGTCGCGTCAGCCCTGAAATCCTCCCACTTGAACTAGTTCACTCCCCTAGGAAAGGCAATAAGAAATACCCTGGTCCCATAGCCTTAAGAATGAAGGGAGATAAGAGTCCTCTAAAAAACAAAAAGAACACTGTAAAAACACTAAACGACATTCTAGAAAGTCTGAGATACAGATAAAACTAAGGGTGGAGGCCGAAAGGGCCCAAAATGGCAAGGTCTTGTCGCCAAAAAGGACCTATAACAGGGCCAGACCACCATTATTGATGTCGGAAGGTTTGAAACATTATTGCATGTTCTAGGAATGTTCTCACATAGAATGATAACCTACTAATAAAACAATACATTAAGACATTATCTATAGAGCTTCGATAAAGATTGATGAGACTTGAAAAGATAAATTAGGGGTAGATAAATGTTGCAATAGTTTTTTATTATGTGAGTTGTGTCAAATACAAACATACATATTTTGCATTTGCTTCCTATGGTTTCAGTACCAAATTTTCAAATATATGGGGAGATCAACAATATAATGATGAGGATAAAAACACAAAGAAATTCTCTATAAAATAACATCTATCATATTTTTTCATAGTAATTCTATGTATTGTTGGATTTTTGAAGGAATGTCTTTCTTCTCCATATATGTGATTGTGCGTATGTGTATTGGTTCTTTTTTGGAATGTCTTTATTATCCTTAGGTGCACACATTACTTGGTTTCAAAGAAAAAGATAAAGATCAACACTTTGGATGAGTTGACAATATTGCAGGCATTTTTAGACTAAATTTACATATTCAAAGTACCAAGTTTATCCCACGCCTTATATAAGCAACTTTTCATTGTAACATATATCCAATCACATAATCTAAAGTCTCCTCCCATTCTTTGTAAGTCTAGTACATGAAGTGCTATAAAAAAAAAAAAATGAAGGAAATGTACACTAATATTTTGTAAGACAAGAATCCTTATTTTCTTTGGAAATGTATCGTAATTTTACTTAGTTAATAACATTGTTTAGCCCATCAACACCATTAATGTTCCAAAGTGATAAGAAGAGCCAACATGCATTTGAGGCTAGAACATTTTCAAGGCAGAAACCAACCTATAAATCCTCCATGCGAAGAAGTCCCAACATGCATTTGGGGTTAGAGCCCTTTAAGGTAGAAACCAACCTATATACCTTCTTATTTAAAGAAAAAATATTGTAGAAACTCTTCAAAATGGGTTGTGATAGAGACACATAGAATAATAACCTACTAACAAAACAAGACATTATCTATAAAGCTTAAAAAGAGCTTGATGAGACTTCATAAGAAAAATTAGGAATATATAAATGATGGAATAGTCTTTGATTATGTGAATTGCATCAAATACAAAACATACATATCTACACTTTTCCCATGGTTTAAATATCAAATTTTCAAATATATGGGGAGATCAACGATATTATGATCTTCATCAATTGAAAAAACAAAATATTAAATTGAAATAAAAATAATAATTTATATACTTTACATTGTTGAGGTAAAGTAAGCCTTGGTTGACATGGAACATTTATGAATCACATGCACAAAATTTTATACCTTCATTATTAAATTATAATTTGATGGAGAGTTTGTTGTTGAAGTGCATGCAATATGCCAATTATTTAACGATTATATGGATTCCATATGTTGTTGCACTAGTTGAGAGAAGGAAGGATAAGAAGATTAGGGAGATGACGTGTACTTGTTAATGATGAGAGAAGCATTGACAATGTGAACATTGAATTATTCGCCAATTTTAGCAACATGATCTTTGGTCTAATGGGGGGGAGGGCGCAGGTAGGAGTTCTCAACCAACGTTCCAATGCACAGTGCAAAGAGGGGTGGCACCGGAATGATTCCCAAACAATTGCTTCTCCCTAATTCGAAGTGAAAATATTTGAATTCGTTTACATTGACTTTAGTGTTCTTCACCTCCTCCACCAAGAATTATTCGAGGAACTCTTGGAAATTATTCGAGTGGCTGAGGTTGTTGGCCAACAACCAGGAATTCATTAAGATATTTCTCCCCATCAAGATTGTTGTAGCCACCCATCTTGGCATCATGGAGATTGTTGTTTATTATATTAAGCATTACCCACATGCCTTAATATGCAATCATTTATAGACCTATTACTCTTAAAATCAATATGCTTATCTATATTTTTTTTGTAACGATTAGTTTATTTATCAAATTGTTTATCCATCACATTGTGCATCATATACATAATCACATTCCAACCAAGACACCAATTTTACATTGACAAAAGCCTCAAGATTTATGAAAAAATCCTACTCTCCAAAATAACTAGCTACTTATCTCAATCTCATGTTCATTACAGTCATCCTATATATTAATTCCCTTGTACTTTCCCATAGTATGAAAACATAACATAACATAAATTGTCTCTATATTAGTTTAGATTTATCTTGTTTGTATATAGAGGTTGCTTGCCCTAGTTGATATGATGATTAGGAAAACACTCATACATTGCTTGACCTAATAAAAAATAAATCCCTTTCTTATATAATGTAGGGACTTTTACACCTAACACTATTTAACCTTGTGACACTTAATAGCCTCTCGACTACTTGTCAATATTTGATATGTTAAAAAATGAATATTGTCAAAGTCTCGAGTTCCTCCAACTTATTTGTTTTTATAATTCCATGTGTGGTTGGTGTTTTCTTGTTCTTCATCTTCTACATCCCTTGACTTCTCTTCATCAAAATATTTCTTGACTTTGGATTCATATGGAATTTGCTTTCATATTTTTTCATCCTCTTCATCAAAAAATTCTATATTATCATGTTCTTCCATATTCATTGGTGGTCCCAATGTCCTAACTTGCTCCTATAGACATTTTTGTACTTGCTTTTGTGCAATTATGAGCTCCCTATAATCTATTTGTTTGATAGATGGATTTATTTCTAAAGTGTTAGCACATCGAGTGAATAGTAGTTTTAGAATTTACTTTACCATAGATGTTTTAGTTTGTGCTTCTCTTATTGATGTTACTCTATCTAATATCTTATGGATGAATCTTTTCCCCAATATACACTCCTTACTAAATTATTTCTCAATGTGACAACACATTTTTTTATTTTTTTTTCAACCACCCCCATAAATTTTCTATTCTCTAGAGCTTCGTGAGATCCCTTCTCTCGTACAAATATTTTATTCCCATTTTTCCATGGATCAACTTTGATACTTCCTACATTTCATTCTAAATTCAGTTCTTGACATTATTTATTACTTCCTATAAAACAACCAAATCCAATATCCTTGCTTGCATTTTCAATTTTACTAGATCAACTTTTGTTCCTTATAGGATTTTGATTCCATTCTATTGACCTCCCTATTCAATCATTGTAGTTTATACATTTTGTCTTCTAATTGTGTCTTGGTATTTTTCCCTTTCTTAATGATTCCTTGATTGCTTTGTTCAAATTCTTCTGCTAATTTTGATATAGTTAGTGTACTTCTTCTATCCATATCAGATGTAGCTACTGAGTACTTTCTTTCCTTCTTTCTCTCCAATATCTATTGAATCTCTATATAA
Source organism: Picea glauca (assembly GCA_000966675.3). Taxonomy (NCBI): domain Eukaryota; kingdom Viridiplantae; phylum Streptophyta; class Pinopsida; order Pinales; family Pinaceae; genus Picea; species Picea glauca. The sequence goes on along the minus strand of JZKD02S1676422.1, from coordinate 114,887 downwards.
TGTTATATGGATCCTTAATCAAATAACTTATATATCTATTCCCCCCTCAATATGCAAGCATCAAGGAATACACATCGAGTGAACTACCCAATTTCTTCAATTTGGTCCTCTAACTGATACATATACATGTTTTTTCACTTGAATGTTTATGTAACTTTTGGTCATCATCTTGTGGCCTACTTTCCCAATTTGCAAATTTTATTATCCAAATGTTTGTGCCTCTATCTCCTTAAATTCATAATCAGATGTTTGCATAAGTACTATCATTTTATCAATTGTTCTTGAGATTGGAATTCTTTTCCTATATACGCTTGTGCTTTTGTCAAATGAAATTCCAAAATTTGTTCTATTCTTATTTGTTGTTTTTTCTCTTTTTCAAAAAGAACTTCTAGAGTAACTTTTGATTTGTTTTCCTTTTCCTATATTGGTTCAATATGTTATACTCTTTTTCCCAAAAATTTCCACTTGTTCTTGTGAGGTTCTCTACCTAGTTATCTCTACGAAATTGGTTGGACTACTTCAGTGATCCCCCTTCCTCACCCATTTCCTTATTAGACCTTCTAATTCATTTATCCTCCTTAATTTTTATTTTCCTTTTTTACCTTTGGATCCTCTTATCCAAGGACTTATAGCTCCCAACTCGTTTATCTTACCTAATTTTAAGCCTTGACTAATTAATTAACTAGTCTTAACTCATATTTTGATTGTTTTACTTTATTTAAGTAATAATTAGTTTTAACTTATTATATTTTTTGATGATTTTTAATCTAATTCATCTCCTTATTATCTTATCAATAAATTAATTTATCACTAATTTCTTAACGGCTATTTTATTTTGTGTCCACTTATCCCTTCATGTCCTTTTCCTCGACATTCAAAATATGTTTTCCTTTAAATCTTATCCTCTGCACTCTTTTCAAACATCGTGGCTTCAACTTTTCCTGATGATGGGTGGATTGTCCACTCGAAAGGTTGGACGTTTCAAAACTCCTTACAGAGTTTATATCCAGAAATCTCAAGCAACAATACTTGGACTGAGTTTTTCTATTATATTGTCTTCTCCTATTTGCTCATCAAATTTCATTTCTCTCTCTTTTTTCTTCTCTTATTATTTTGTTTCCATGTTTCCACACTCCCACCCTTCAACCCATAGGTAAGAATAATATTTTTGGTAGCTTTCCAACCCCAATCAACAAGTAGCTCATTAAGAGCTCGAACCAACGAACAAATCACAAAGAGTGAACATGTCATAAGTGGGATTCGAACCTAGGTGGAGAGGACAACAACTTCTGATCTCCGAGCCAAATCCAATTTTCCTCTTCTTCCTTTTTATTTATTTATTCCCCATCAACCCTTTATTTCCCATTGTTTATTTATTTCTTATTTCCTTATCAACCTTGTTTGGTTTTATTTCAATCTCTTCTTTTTGTGTTTCTACTATGGCTTCATTATCATATTTTATTTTATTTTCTCTTTCTCTATCTTCTATATCTTCATTTTCTCCTTTTTATCTTTTCTTCATTAGAAATTCCTCCATCACCTTTCATGTCTTCATCATCATTTTTATTTTCCATGCATTCTATTTTATTTTAATCCACTTGATCTCTTGCTAAGTATTCTTCATTTTAATTCTTTCTTTTTTCTTTGGTCTTCTCTAGTATCCTAAAGTTCCTTCTTTTACCCTTTAGTTTCTAAATTTTTTCTCTTTTTTCCTCTTCCCTTTCTTCTTCTCGCTTATTTTTTAAAATCCACTCATACATTTTTTTTAACCACTTATGATCTATTTCCTTTTTCCTCACATTATCCCTAATTATATATTGATTTGCTATCCAATTGGTATTGGCTTTTATTCTTATTTAGATATCTAATATGTTTTTTCTATTCCCTTCTTTCCTCAAGTCTCATCCCTCTCATTCATTTTTCCTTATAGCTTTCCCAATTATTTTGTTACCTTTCATAATTATTCATACATGTACAAATTTGTTGTTATATCTCCCAATACGTTAGTCATATTTCCTTCATATGGTTTCAAAATTCACATTATTTCTTCCTCCATTATTATTTCCTTTAATGATCTTTAAGTTATGTTTTCTCTATTTACTCTTAGACCTATACTACTTTCTTGGGAATTTTCCACAAGAAAAATCCATTGTTATATTTGTATTATATATAAATTGTTTGCTTACATATGATTCAAAAGATAACAAAAAATTGCAGATTTAGAAAAAGAGACTTCTGAATTTCCAAAGTACCACTTTGCTCTTAAAAACACCTTTGAGTCCCCCCTATCATAATACAGACCGGCAATGGCTACTGATCACCCTCCAAATAACATCATACAAAAAATATATATACATACCTATAGAGAATTCTGATAAGAAGCAACATAAAATACGTAGCCAGAAATTGAGGTGAAACCACAAACCTGGTAAAAACACTAATAAAAAAACTAGCCAGGTAGTACCCGAGATCTTTACAAGCATTAGTATAGGTCGAGTGATAAAATAGGACCCTCCTGGTCCTCCATACACTGATAGTAATAAAATTTTCCTGGAACCTTGTGAAGAGCCTGTTTTGAAAGGTTGTCCGTCATTTGGTTATACTCCCTATAAACGTGAGAAAATTTTATATGTTGGAATTGTTTGATTAATCCCATAATTCTCAACTTCCAGCCTTCCAAGGAAACAACTTGTAGATCACCTTTATCACTCAGCCAATCGATAATAATTTTTGAGTCTCCATGCACATGTAAAGTCCGAATGAATAGACGAGACGCCAGGGTAATAAGGGTCCATGCCCCCAGCATTTTCGCCCTTGTGTTTGTTCCCAGTCCAACATTAAGGATCCATTTGTAACTGCAAAAATCAGAGGTTTTGATTATACCACCCACTCCGTTTTTTTGACCTATAGCCTCTGCCACCCCATCAAACCACCCGATCGAGCCACATGCAACTAAACTATGTATATCCAATCGTCGAACTTCCATCCTCTGTTTAAATTTGTGTTCCCTCTGAGCTACCAGAACAAGATGCACCACCTTCTGCACCGATGGAACTCTGTCTTCGAAGATGACCAAATTCCGCTCCTTCCATATATACCAACAGGTAAGCGTCGGTAGAGTCGTAAGAGAAGAATTATTTGGCAACCACCTCCTGAAACAGTCCTCTAAATCATGGCCAGCCCAGGTCCCCATGAAGTTTATGTGTAAATTGATCTTCTCCCAGAATTCAAAGGTAAAGTCGAAATCCACTAGGATGTGTTTAGTAGACTCACAATTCTTCTTACAGAGGAAACAAAAGCCCGGGCTGATGAAACCTCTCCTTTGTAGATTGTCCCGGGATAGTATGCGATCCTCTACAGCCAGCCAAATTAAAGCTTAATTTTCAGAGCACAATCCCATGACCAGAGCGCCTTCCTCCAACCTCGAATGGTTTGGGTCCATTTCAGTTTTTCCACAGCCATATACACATTCTTGACAGTTAAAAGCCCCGACTGATCTCCTCCAGTCCATATCAGATCATCTATTCTTTCCTGAAGCATCACTCTTGATTTAATCAGAGCACATCTGTAGCTATTCCATTCAATGTACAAGGGACCAATAAGACCCAACTCCTCACCTGTGATCCAATTAAAACAAACCATACCAATACCAGGATCTTGAAGAACCTAGAAAAGGTAATAAAAACCTTTCTGATTTAAATCTGTAACTAAATCCTCCGACAGGAGCGCCTCGGCTCCCAAACCCAAAATGTAATCTTTACCTATTATAATGGATCAGCACGACCCTGGCCTCCAGGCCAGCTAGTGCATGAGTAGGTGAAAATATTTTAATAAGTAATTCTAGGTCTGAGATCCTTTTACTTATGATATATTGACAGTGCGGAACCACCTCTCCACGAAAACAAAAGGAAGATACTTTGATATAATTACCCGATGTCATAAACCATCGTGCTTCAACACCCTCCAAAGAGTGTTTTCCACCATCACTCTACTAAAATCTGCAAGATTCCTCAAACCCCATTCCCCCAAATTGCTTGGGTCGAGCAATATGTTGTCAGTTTCATAAATGAATGTTTTTCTTCTTTTTACCTCTCGACCAGAGGAAACCAAAAACCAATTGGTGAATTATTTGAATAATTTAAGCGGATAAATTGGAAAGAGCCAACCAATATACTGGTTGACTTTCAAGGATGGATTTGATCAACACTAAGCGTCCCCCTAAAGACATCCAGTGATTTCACCAATGTCTAATCCTGGTTTCAAATTTATCAATCATCCACTGCCAATCCTCTGTTGTGTACCTACCCATCTTTAAAAATTAGCCTAAATACCTAAAACCTTCTGATAGGCCTTGGATCTGATAATTAAAAATACTTTTTTAAACCTCCAATACATGTTGTTGCACTCCATAATGAAGGAAGGTAATTTTTTGTGCATTTATTTGGAGACTCGACGCTCGACAGAACAGCTCCAGAAACCTGCTAATTTCCTTCCATTCCTCAATGGAATATTTTTTCAATATAAGGATGTTGTTGACAAACAAGAGGAGAAGGATATTCATAGTCCGAGAAACATTGATACCTGTAATCAATCCTTTACCTTATCTTTCTTTCAGGGCCAGACTCATGCCTTCCATTATTAAAATGAATAACAATAGCGACAAAGGGCATCCCTACTTGAGTCCCTTCCCACTGTGAAATAAGTCTAGCGGCTCTCCATTTATTAGAACCGTGAAAGTAGCATAAGTGACACATCCCATGATCCACCTGGTCATTGGCAGCCCAAAGCCACACTGGAGTAAAACCATTCTAAGAAAATCCCAACTGATATTGTCATATGCTTTCTTCAAGTCAATCTTTAGAATTAAGGACTGAAGCTTTTTTTCCTTGATGCTTTGAAGGCATTCCTTGGCAGTGCCTATTGCATAAATAATTTGTCTTCCCTTCAGGAAGTCGAATTTCTCCTCTGATAAGGTACGAGACAGAATCGGTATGATTCTTTTGGCAATAATTTTGGAGATGATCTTATAGTAGAGGTTGCATAAAGAAATCGGTCGAAAGTCTCCAAAAGTTGCAGGTCCATTTACCTTCGGTATGAGAGCGATGAAGGTCAAATTTAGATTCTGATTGACTTCACCCCTAATTCTCGCTTCTTCAATCGCATCCAACAAATCATTTGCTACCAATTCATAGAAAGAAATATAAAATTCAACGGTCCACCCGTCGGGGCCCGGGATTTTTTTCTTTTGTTAAGCCTTTTAAAACTCTAAGAACCTCCTCCTTAGTTACAGTTGCTTCAAGTAGGGTAATTTCCTCATTCGTAACCATGCGTGGATACTTTCTCACTAGATCAACCTGTTCCATAATCACATTCTGAATGGATTCTTTACAAAAAGTACTGAAATACCTATTTGCTTCCTTCTTGATTTCCCCCTGGCCCTGTATAACCTGGTGTTGATCATCCTTTATTTCCCAGAGGTGTTTTTTATTGCGCCGGTAACTAGCAAAGTTATGGAAAAACTTTGAGTTTTTGTCCCTGCATTGTATCCATGTGGCCCTAATCTTTAGGCACCAATGTTCCTCATCTTCCATTAACAATCGATTCCGATCAGCTTCTAAAATTTCCAGTCGTGTATTCAGTTTTGTATTAACACATGAGTCCAGCCTTTGTATTATAAGCATTGAAATTTCCTCTTTTAATTTTTCTATAATTCTTTTATCCTTGTTTTTCTTTTCTGCAATCCACTCTTTGACCCGGGATTTTAGCTTTTGTAGATTTCGAACCAATCTACTTTTTGCTCCTTCCTCTCCCAATCCCTATTGTTCGCACCAAACTGACTTGACTAAAGACCCAAACGACTCTTCACACAAACATGCATGATTGAATTTAAAAGGGTAAGTTATGTTCTTTTGACCATAATCCAATTGGAATAAAACTGGAGCATGGTCCAAAATATACGGGAGTTCAACCCACAATCTGTACCTTACTGCATCTCCAAGAAGAGATTCAGAGACATAAAATATATCCGGCCTCTTTTGTATCCCCTTCCCTCTGCTTCTACCATTTCTCCAAGTTGGCACTAATTCCGTAGGTTGAATATCCACTAAGTGATTATTTGCAAACAGATCCTTGAAAAAACCTGCCAGTGGGTCGCTTAGGGCCCCAATGCCCCAGAATTCTTCTAAACTAGTAGTAAAGTTCATATCCCCTGCAATAATGAGCGCATCCATAGATAATAATCCTTTGGCTTCCACTTTTTCCCAAAAAATTCTGCGCCCTGAGAATGGGCCATACGAGTTAATAAAGCAGATTTGACTCTTGTCTAGATTATGAATACCTATCAACAAAATACCACCTACACTAAGGTAAGGTTACAAATCAAAGATAATCAGATTCCAAGCAACCAATAGTCCACCTGACTTCCCTACAAAGCTCACAGCACTAACCATCCAAGAAGGACAAAGGGAACATAGAAATATTCTCGCCTTTTCCTCCTCCACTAGTGTTTCTTGAAAAAAGATAATGTATGGCTTCATGGATTCCATATCTCTATGAAGAGAAGGAATTTTTAGGGGGGATCCTACCCCTCTAATGTTTAGGGAGAGGAGGATCATGACATAGCCCTGGCCAGGGCTTTCATGCCTCTAAGCGCCCCTAAGTCAGTGGTAGAATCCATAGCATGAACATTAAAAGTAGAAGATTTGCCTAACTTCTTGCAGGCACTGCGAGTCTTTAACAGAGAGAGCTCCAACCCCAGGCCTCTATACCAGGCTAAAGTATTCCTCAAATAGTTACTAGCACTGGGTTTAGGTTGACTAGGTCCACTTGTGGACTTTCTTGAGACTTGTTAGAACATAAATAAGATTTTCAAATAAAAATCAAAATTTCAAATTCCTTTGGTTTTTTGTCTTCTACAAAGAAAGCTTTGACTTTAGAAGTATCATTTCATAAACTAATTAAATTTTCGTTACATTTTGACAAGGCGGATCAAGCATCAACCGTTAAACCTGACACTTATCAAAATCGACGACTCTCATGACTTCGGAGATACAAAATCGTGAAATACTTAATCAATGGTAAAAAATTCTTATTCGAAGTTTCACTTCAAGACTTCGTGCTTCGGCGTTCCAAGCTCAAATTTCTAAAGGTCCTACAAACCCTGAAGTCACGAAGCTCTGGAATCATGAAGCTTTGAATTTCCAAGATTTTTTGAAGTACTTATCTAACGTGTCCTATGCCACCTAACACTCTTTACATGTGGCACTCATTTTGGGCACTCTTGGACATGTAATTCGCACGATTCAGGGTGACACGTGTCACTCATGTTCTCATGACATGTCATTAGAGGTGACATCATCCTGCCACATCACTCCGAGATATTTTCCTCTAGAATATCAAATTATCAACAAATCTAAGAAGTGTCGGAGTGTGGAAGCACTGAAGTACTAAAGTGTCAGAGATTAAAGGGTAAAACATGATTTATTTGGCATAATTAATGGTAAGTAGTTACTTCACAACTTCGGCCTTCAGGATAACTTTAAACATTTCTAATGCAAACTCCCAAAGTCACGAAGCTCCGGAGTCCCGAAGTTCCGAAGCATTTAAATTTAAAGAGAATTAAAGCAACGGTTAATAAAAAGCAAGTGTTAATTAAAGGATGATTAATTGCCACTCGAATTCAGCCTTCGGGAGATGTTTAGCATTCCTTATTCAAAACTCTCGAATGTCGAAGCAACAAAATACTTATTCTCACTAATCACAGTTATTAAAGGTATATTAAAATTGATTAGGGTGAAAGATTTGAAAATACCACTATCGTCAGGTAATAAATTTGACAGATTTGTCACGATTACCCTATCTTTCAAATTAATTGTAAAATTGATTAGTGTTTTGTGTTTTTAATTTTAGATTTTGAATTTTATATCATTTCTCCATTCGCATTCGGAACTTTTACCTCATTATTCGTATTCATAAATTTTTATTTTCTAGAGGGTCTAATATTGGAAAAGAGAAAACTATGAAACCACGTAAAACAACAAGAAAACAAGATCCATTTGTGGAAGAGCCAAACCCAAATTCACACATTTTTTCAGACACTATCGCTCACCTGAGAGACATTATTAAATCATGGAAGAAGGTTTATGAAATCCTAGAACATGAAAACTCCCTCCCTTTTGATTAATCAAGCGAAGGAGAAGATGAGTAGACCGCAAACAAGCTTAGAGAGGTGGCCAAGTCAGAACTTCACAAAGTTGCAGCACGACCAAAATTGTTTCCATATACAAATATGATACGTTAGGCCCTCGACCATGTAGATATTCTGACCAGAACCATCTACAATCATCAGAAGACTATTTTCGACTCATTTCGACCCGAGAACATTCAAGTAATGTATAAATTAACTTGTAATCCCAAATATGTTTATAATGAACCATTTATAATGAAATTTGAGAATGATGAATCTGCAAGTTACGACAAAATTGTCCATGATATAGTCAAAACGTGGTGGGGAAATGAAAATATATTCAAATTTGATAGCCATGGAATATATTCTATAGCCTCTTGTGATGCCCACATTATGTATGCGGCCATGATGCTTTGTAGAATGATCGGAAAGAAAATCCCTACACATTTTACTATAGATTGGGTTCATATAATTCATGAAGTAAAAAGGGGTTATACTTTTGATTGGGGAAAAATGTTGCCAGACAATCTAGCCAAACAAATAGAGGACTGCATAGCCCTGAAATATAAAGGAAAGCATGCTCCCTTCTATATTCTTGCATATATTATGGATGCAATTTGTTTCAAAACCCCATTTCCTCTTATGAATTGGAGTTGGACTCCGATTGTCACTACGCCTATACATTTTTATCATTCCAAATTATGGGAGGAAAATGAAAGGGATTTGTTTTATGAGATTTGCCACAACGTTTTTATTCCAATCCATGAAGCCATTTATGATCATCCTCCTCTCAGAATTTCTGAGAAAATAATGGGGAATCTGGGTGCTATTGCAGACTGGTACATTGAAGAAATTTTTTCTCATATTAGAGTTTTTGGTTTCTTTTCATCTCCACATGCTCTGCCCAGATTTATACCAGACAAAATTGTTTGCAGAGAAGTAGCCTATCAGACAGTTTATGCAGGTATCACCAAAGAAATGAAGGTTGCATAGAAAATATTTTGGCCATCCTATCCTATACAGGTTGGTATATTTTCATTATCATATTTTGAACATGCTAATTCAAGAAGCATGATCCACATAAGGTGGTAGAAAATCAATTGGCTCAATTTAACATGAAGAAATACTTCCATGAAGATTCACCTTATGACGAAGTTTTCAGAGGAGCCAAATCATATGATGAAGTTATATCCATGTTTTAAAGTCTTCCTGAAGAGGAACAATCGGGATTTCTTGGCTTCCAAAAGGAAAAAAGGAGCAGTTTACCCAAGATCTTGCAAGTAGAACAGAGTCTTAATCCAACTTCACAGGTGACACCATCATCAAACCCCAAGCAACATGACTTTCCTGAGGAAAAAACCAAAGAAGTTGAAAATACGCAAGATGTATTGTCCAAAAACACAACATTTACAGGGATAAATATACCAGGTAAAACCAATGTAGAATCATTAGCATTGTTTGAAGCTTTCATGAAACATGATCATTCTTTTCCTCAGTTGTTTTCAAACACTAAAAATCCTATGAAATATGTTACAATTCAAGGGGAATCTACTACACTTGCAATTCCCATACCATCTTTAACTCCCATAGCAACAAGCTCTAATTTTCCTGGTTCAGAGATAATAAATGTAGATGATATGACACCTATTGGACCAGAAGAGATTCCTTCATTGAATTTCTTCTTAATAAGAAAAGGAAATTTATCATACGAAGAGAAGTTCAGCAAAAAGGAGGAGTGATCCGGGATCTTTTCATCATGACTTATAAAGAATTGTATTAAATGAGCATAAATTAAAGTGCACCATTACAGAAGGGAAAACTTAAAAATGAAGAGACATAAGCATCAGATATGAACACAAAAAATTGATAACAGATTATGTCCCTAGTGGACTACGTCTCTGGGTCCTACTCTCAAATAGGTAGTCTCTTTCATTAACTCAGCAAAAGAATTTGGCAAATACATAAATATACCTCATTCTGAAATCAAGCTGTAGAAATAATGTTGAGATCAGAAAACAGACAGCACCATTGAATTTGTGGTGTTGAATTACCCAAAAATGATTGTCTCCACGCTGTGATATGACTCTGGCACTCCCAGGCCCAAGAATAATTTTGTCTCGATTTTCGTGCCCTCTACAACCTACAATGATAACAGATATGTCTCAAAATATGTGCTCCCGGGTCTATACGATCTATGCCTCTCCCCCTAGCTTTCGGTAGATTGTACCTTTTAAGTAATAACCACAGGCGAATATACCAAGTGGTACCCATGGTGCATTGGTTATGGGCGGAGTTGTTAAAGCTTTGGGCATCGCGAAGGTTCCAGGGTCGAATCCCACCATACTCCATTTTGGAACATTGGTTGTGTGTGTGTGTGTGT
>JZKD02S1676422.1:50767-93199 GCA_000966675.3 Picea glauca | reverse complement strand
TCCAACAGATACTATCCAAAATCATTATCATGTAATCAATAATTCATTGTAGATTATTGATTACAAAGAGAAAGAATCTATTATTTATAGATACAAATTTTAGGAACTTATAGTATGGAGACAAAATCTCAATAAACCAGGACTTGTTCCTTTTTCAGAAATTGAGCAACTAAAAGGAAAAATGACTTTAAAATCCTGGGAAAACAATATTGATGAAAGTAAAATATTAGCTAAAGAGGAAAAGAATGATTTTCTTATTTCTCTTTTAGCTATAGGTGTAGAGATGGTAGAAATTCATATCGGTGATATTCATGCTTATATTGGGCAAGTCGAGATTAAAAAGAAAAAAGAAAATATGAAGAAAATCAGGGAGAGAATGCAAAATTCTATATCACATCGCAATCATGTTAACTTGCAAGTATTAAATGATCTTCTGGTAAAACAAAGTTTACAATATCAGATCACCCAACAGGCTGTAGTAAAAATTCAAAGAAATTTATCATCGATGCATAAGAAGTTTTTTACCTTTAAATTAAATGCCAATATAGAATCCCCCAGGTTTGTTGTTGCATTATTATATTTGCATGCACAATATAAGGATCAACAAAAGACAGTTGCATCTACGAGCAAATAAAGGAAAGAATGAATTTCCAACAAGCGAAGGGGTTCCCACAAGAAGGACAAATGTTCAAAATCTTTTTAATATTTAGTTAGTTTAGATTTTATTCTGTTTTGAGAACTTGAAATGTGGAAATTCTAACCAATTTTGGTTAAGACGATTTTGTATAAATAAGTAGATTAGAGATGTAATCAAGGATTCTTCTGGCCAAATGTAAAAAGAGAGACTTCTTAATACAAATTATAGAGAAAAGGCAGAGATTCTACATTTCATTTCTCTGATTTATGTGCTTTATGCGTGTTGCTATTTCATCATAATCAATTTTCTTCACTTTATGGTGCTTAAGGATTGAAAGACTGCAATTTAGTAATACATCTACTATGGTCCATATAATTGGAAGTTTGTTCAGCTATAAATTTTCCTCTGTTTTTATTGTGAGTAAAACAAGACTTGTACCTACGGGATCTCCTCATCTCAATTCATATTTAAGACATACTCTTCATGTTTCTTCTATTGTGAATAAGGTAATATTTATCAGCATTGGATACCTTACTTTGTTTGTAAATTTTGTTTACTACAATTCTACTTTTCATCTCTTTAATATTGATAAAACTAAAAGGAAGATATATTGCCTCTGTGTTTTCTAAATCATTAAGTTATTTGAAGTTCCATCTCAAACTAAAGGTAGAAAATAATTATAAAAACAAATCTTATAAATTTTGGATGCCTGACATGATTCTGTGAGCCTAGAGTAAATATCATGAACAATAGGACTCATCATTAGTGGAACAATTTATTTAATTTTAATCTCCATTTATACTTTGTTTTATCCCTTTGATCCCTTAGTTTCTTTCATGATCTTTCTCATTCCATTCTTTAATGAATCTATTTTATTCTTTAGTACTTTGTTGATTCCATTTCTCCTACTCTTTTTTTACTAGATATCATAATCCATCAAATTCATAATGGTATTTATTGGAACAACAAGGAAAACACCACCAAGTAAAGTTTTTTAGTCTTACAATGTTGAGAAATTTTATAATAAAAAAAACTATGCTTAAACCCCATTATCGGTACCAAAGGTTTGAGTGGAGGCCTTAATGGATGTTCATTAAAACTATAAATTTTTGGCCCTTGGAGGTTCTAAAGGAGGTTTGTTTAAGGTGTTATTATATCTATAAGGCACATCGGTGCTCTCATAACCAATAAGCATCGATGCATATTATATTTTTAAATAACATATGCATATTATATTTTAAAGCTCCAGTGAATATTCCATATTTTGAACATCTCAATGCATATTACATATTTTAAAAGAATTGGTGTATATTCTATATTTTAAACATTCTAGTGTGTATTACATACTTTGAAATCACCGGTGCATATATCTTGTCTACACCATAAATCCTTTTCATGGTGACAATAATTGTAATGGAAAAAAGAATGTTATCATTGAAGAAAATAGTGTTATTGTTGTCATTAGGAGCACTAGTGTGTTTATTGAATTTATTAACATCAATGTGTGTGTACATGTGTAAAGAATCAATGCTTAACAATTATTTGAATACACCAATGCATAAATAAATATGAACCACGCCATTTAAGTCAAATCAATATAATGCACCAGTATGTTTCAATGCTAAATTTTTCCACGTTATGGATATGAAAATGTAGCTTCTTGAATTTTTTTTTATGAAATTTCTATTAATCATGAGACAATATATTGATCTTTATATTTTAATTATTGCATTTGAATATAATCATTGAATTTATATATTGCATCGTTTAAACAAATATATTATCTTATTAGACATGTGTTCATTGTAATAATGTAAATCATCCATATATATTTAATCAACAATTCTACAACATTGGAGACTACAAAATAATAAGATATTCATTTTATCATTTACAGATAAGGAAGTTGTTGTCCCTTGAGATGTTCTGGGTTGTAAATGGAACAATATTGAGGCACCCAGGGGCTAAAACTCAGGGAGAATCGTAAATCCATGCTTGCATTAAAAAAAATTATGCAAAATTGGGTAAGTTTCTCTCTCTCTCTCTTCCCTCAAACATTCTCATCTCAAATAATAAAAACTCTCAACTCCAAGAGGCATATGTCAATGAGTGTTTCAGAAAAATTATATTTAGAGGTAAGTGAGGTAGTGAATTAGAAGAAAAATAAGATAAACATATGAGGAACTGCAAAAAAATGAATCTCATAGCTTATAGAAATAGAAAAACATGCTGAGAAATTAAGAATTCAATAGTTCTAACACATATAACATATCATTAAAACATGCTTCAAATAGTTACACATCTTCATATATTCAAATACATGGAGGTGCCCTTTGCATATCAATCAAACATATGAATAAATGAAAATATTGTGGTCATTTTTTAAGAGGAAACCACCTCTATGTCATATCCATACACCACATAGTTACATTGAATATGTTCCATAATTTTTTGCTTGATATTTTATTAATGGGGATTTGATACAAGAAGCCAAATGAGACGTGTGGATTTTACAAGAGCACATGCACAAAATAAGAAGAATTACAGACTAAAACATAATGCAAGGGATGAATCTCTTGAAGCCCACTTCCTTCATTATCTGTATGTGCTTGAGGTCGGTGTTCAACAACTTTGGTTGTAAGAAACTCTTAAATTCCCTAAAGTGTCGACCCTAAGAATGAGCTCCTTATCTTACTTTATATACCTCTTTTTTTGTGAGAAAACCACTCATTCAATCCAATACTACTTGAAATTGGATACATCTTGTCGGTTTCTTGATACCACCTTTGGTTTTCTAGCTAATTTTACCTAATTTTTACTAGGTAAAAATGAATTTTTACCACCAGAGTTAACATGTTGATGTTGTTGTTGGGTGTGTTCTCTTTGTCTGATTGAGCTTCTATCTAGATTATTATAGGTGAATCAATTAGACCCTTGGTTGTCGCACTGGACATGCTCAACCTTTGAACAATTTACATCCATGACTAGCTGGAGGAACATCTATCAATTTCCTCTCAACCACCACCACTTATAAATGCAGAGCACCATTGACCAACTCTTTGAATTCTATGCCTCAAGCTTCTATAGAGAGCTAGTCAATTGATACAACTGCACCTTGGGGTAGATTCCCAAATGTCCTTCTGCTCTCATATTTGGTCTAATGATACCATAGAAGGACATTCCTTCCTTCACGAATTGTAGAACACACTCTTCAAATGTCTATAGTCATGATGTTTGATAGCTCTCTCTGGAGGGGAGAGATTGAGTAGGTGGGTCATCTTCTATGACACCCGACATTTGAGTAACTCACCTTTAGAATCTAAATCACTTGTTGATTGGTTTCTTCTGATCCTTTGGATTTATCTTATAATATCTTGACACGTCCTTATGGAGACATTTGATGGGGAACAATGATTTTATATACCCGATGTGATATTCTGAGATCTGTGGATTTTGTGGGTGTGCATGTGTGGGGATGAATATTTTCCTCTATCAGATGCAAGTAATGGTATGATGATTGGTGAAAGGGCCTAGACGCGAGGCACAATGTCTTGTTGTATGTCATCTTATCCCTAACTTATTTGGTGTATCGTCGTTGTCTCCCTCACGCGTTTGAAACATTCTCGCTTGTTCCTTTTTATGAACATGTGTCATCTTCCCAGTGCTTTAGTTCTTTTGAAATTTGGGAGGAGGGGAAAAGATTTGAGTGAAATCATCATGGCCCCAAGGACACATGGCAGCTTCATATTGGCCCATGTTAGCGCTTATGTGGCTCTAGGCTCAACCTGCATGTAGCTAAGTTTGATATGGTGACCAGAGTTCCCTCTCAATCACCACCACTTATCAATGCAAAGCACCATTAACCAACTCTTTGAATCCTATACCTCAAGCTTATACAGAGAGATGGTCAATTGATACAACTGCAACTTGGGGTAGATTCCCAAATGTCCTTCTTCTCTCAGATTTGGTATAGTGATACTAGAGAAGGACATTTCTTCCTTCATGAATTGTAGAACACACTCTCTAGATGTATGTAGCCATGATGGTTGATATCTCTCTCTGGAGGGGAGAGACTTAGCAAGTGGGTCATCTTCTGTGACACATGACATATAAGTAACTCACCTTTAGAAGCTAAATTGCTCATAGATTGGTTTCTTCTTATCCTTTGGCTTTCTCTTATAAGAGCTCGACAGGTGCTTGTGGAGACAGTTGATGGGTAAAAGTGATTTGCTACACCCTATGTGATATTCTGAGATCTTTGGTTTGCGTAGATGTGCATGTGTGGGAGATGATTATTGTCCTTTATCAATTGCAGGTAATGGTATGATGATTGGTGAAAGGGCCCAGACGCAAGGCAAAATGTCTTGTTTTATGTCATCTTATCCCTAACTGATTTGGTGCATCGTTGTTGTCTCCCTCACCCATTTGAAATATTCTCCCTCATGCCTTTTTATGAACACGTGTCATCTTCCTAGTGGCTTAGTTCTTTTGAAGTTTTGGGAGGAGGTAAAATATTTGAGTGACATCATCATGGCCCCACAGACACATAGCAGCTTCATATCGGTCCATGTTAGCAATTATGTGGCTCTAGGTTTGGCCTACATGTAGCTAAGTTTGGTATGGTGACAAGAGTTCCCAGTGAGCCCTCTCTATAAAAGTGGCATTCTTGGACTGGCTATGATGATTTTCTGGTTGGTGTGCTATGTTGTCGATGATCTTCCCTAGTGTCCTAGGTGGAATGTTACGTTAGCTCTAGGTTGCAATAAGTGGGAAGACATGTGTTTGTTGAGTAGGAGAATAGGCGGTTAGACCAAACTAGAATACCATTTTCATGACCCAAGAGGAGTGGTTTTACCCTCCATGCTCTTGTCAAATGACACCATTCAACTCTTGACGCGTGGCTCCAAAACTTGTTGTCACACCCCTTATGCAGGATATCTCTTGTGCAACTTTCTAATGCGACATTGATTTCCCATTGTAGATCTACCTTGCTTGCAACCATTAGATGATCAGGCCCCACACCTCTACTAATGCTCAATTCCTAGGCTATGGTACCATGGTATAACCTTTGTCTAGAAAGTTCTTAAGTATTTCAATAGCGCAATTAGCCCTGTTTTAGCTCCCGTTAAGCGCCTAGGCACTTGAAACTTCACCTTGAGCCCTTAAGGCATGATTTTCCTGCTAATTTCTCTAGGGAACTTGAAAATATGCTATCTCTTTTGTTCCAAGAGATCTGTAATATCACCTTCAGCCTCCACTTTTCCCAATCTCAGCCTTACAATCTCGATCGACCTGCATATTTGTGACAAGATCAAATCTGGTACTAACATTGGCTCCAATTGGGATAGCATACCCCTATGGTTTGTTGAGAACTGTAGACCAAGTGCCTTCCTATTTTGGGTTATGGAGTCTGCGTTGAAACGATAGTCCCCCATGCACCTGAAAAATGATTTGATAGGTGAAACAAAATTGCTCAGCAACTTACAATGTTAGAACCCTACCTACTTGCTTGCGTAATAAATGGTGAATGAATTAAAATTAAAAATACATGGAAAGGAATGGAAAAATATTTATTTCTATACAGGGTAAGAGATTATGCAGTATTCAATACTACAAGAAATGCTTGAGGAACCTCCCATTTACAGGATCCCCAAGTAACTCTTCATCCAGTTGTGCCAATTCATATGTGTTGTTATATTGAGGTGCAACCACTTGGAAGAGTCCAAGCCAAGATTTTCAAATTTTCCATGTTTCCATTTGTCTTCCCTTCTGGCATCCCACTTTAGGAATAGGTCTTCTTCCATTAATTTTCTTTCCTTGGTCCTTTTTTCAAAACTCTTGCTTGGTGATATTGGGACTTTATCTGCACCTGATATCTTACATGTTGAACTTCAATCACTTGATTTATTCTTCTTTGCATATTATATGATTTCACTTCATCATCTTGGAGTAGCTTCATCACAGGAAGATTGAGTTAAATATGGAAGATGGATTTTAATCCATACACCAACTGAAAAGGAGAAGTTCTTATGGACCTCGTTATGCTTACTATGTCTACCCAAACTACATATTTTAGGTGGAAATCCCTTGCCTTCTTATTTTGAGACAGCATTTTCTTGATAGTATTGATGAGATTCTTATTGGAGGACTCAACTAAGCCATTACCCTATGGATAATAGGATGTAGATTGCCCAATATCTATGTTATAGTTTTGAAAAAATTGCATCATCTTGACATATTTGAAGGTTTGTGCATTATCAGTTATGATATTCCTTGGGCATCCAAATATGACCAAAATGTTCTCCTCAAGGAATTTTATGATGACTGTGTCAATTTCTTCCCTCGTGGGGATGGATTCTAACCACTTAGTGAAATAATATGTGGTTGTTAGAATCCACTTGTATTTCCCACTTGAATTTGGGTTGACTTCACTAATAAAATCCAATCCCCATTGTTGAAAAGGTGTCTTTGTTTTGACAGACCTAAGTGGAAGAGGCTGCAACTTATGACTTCCTGCAAACATTTGGAATTCCACACATACTCTAACCATGAAATTTACATCAGAAAAAAATGAGGGCCAGCAGTAACCATCTCTAAGGATTTTATATGTAGTGGCTCTTCAGGCATGGTGACCACCACACACTCCCTTATGAAACTCATTGATAATCTCCTCAATTTCATTTTCAGTAAGGAAATTCAAAAATATTACTCTTGGATCCTTCCAAAACAAATTTTCTCCTAAAATGTAATACTTCACATCCTTGAGTTTAATAGATATATCCTAGGCTTTGTCCCATGTTGGTGGGTAGCTTAAATTTTGTAGGTAAAAAATTACATCCTTGTACCAATCTGATTGAGAAAATTTAGGGCTTACCTTCAAATATGGTTCTTTTCTTTCATCATCTTCTGGTTTTGTTGCCAAGATTATTGTTGATAGAGCATTCATTTCTAGAGACTTACAATTAGATTTAGCTAGCAATTTGGCAAGTACTTGTCCTTTTATCATCTTGGTGGGTTTGATCTCCAAGTCATATTCCTTAAGTTTGGAAATCCATTTACCCCTTCTCCCTTTACTGTCAGGCTATGTAAGGATGTATTGTATTGCACTAGTGGGTGAATAAGAAAATATCTTAGGGGGTGCAATATATAATCTCTAAATTATTTCAACACTTTGAACAGGGCGTATGCTTGTTTTTCTAGGCTATTATATTTGATCTCAACATATCTAAAATATATATTGAAAAAGGCTATGGGTTGCTCTTGATTTTCTTCATTTTTATACAACAACGTAGTAGATATGGTATGTTATGAAGCAAAAGAGAAGATATATAACTCTTTATCATAATGCAGACTTACCAGAACCAGGGACTCTCCCAATGCCTCTTTGATCCACTGAAAGAACTCTTTATCTTCAGTAGTCCATTTCACATCATGGTCTTTCTTTAACATGTCAATGATATGATTTACCACTTTAGCAAAATTTGGGGCAAATCTACTCAGAAAATTGATTCTACCCAGGAAGGATTGTATTTCTTTCTTGTTTCTGGGAAGGTCAAATTGCTTGATGGCCTCTACCCTTTATGGGTTTATTTTCACCCCTTCCTTGGATACTATATGGCCCAAAAGATTTCCTTCTGTTGTGGAAAAATAATACTTGTTAGCGTTTAGAGACAGACCAAATTTCCTACACTTCACAAAAGTCTACCTTAAATGCTTGATGTGATCCTAATATGTATTTGAGAATGCAGTCATGTCATCAAGGTATATAACAATGAATATGTATTTTTCTCCCATAAAGGATATATCTATATCTCTTTGGAATGTGGCTCATGCATTAATCAAATCAAAAGGAATTATATCATACATGAAAGTTCCCCAAGGGGTTGTGAAGGTTGTATTTCCCCATCTTCAAGATGCATTGCTACCTGGTTATATCCTGAGAAACCATCCATCATGGAGATTCTATTTTTTCCCACTACTTTCTACAGTATGTGATCCATATTATGCAAAGGATAATTATCCTCTATGGAGCATTTATTTAGATTCCTGAAATCCACACAAAGCCTTATTTCTCCACTCTTTTTCCTGACTAGAACCAAGTTTTCCACCCATTCAGAATACTTTAGGGGGATTATGATCTAAGAATATAGTAACTTCCTCAATTCCTTCTCAATAGTAGGAAATAAAAGAGGATTCACTTTCCTTAGTTTCTATCTAAAAGGATTAGTACCAAGCTTGAGGGGTATTCTATGTTGTATGATGTTGGTATCATAAGTCTTTAAGTCTTCATATTTCCAAGAAAAATCATCCATGTACTGCTTGAACAACTGCAAATATTTTTCCTTATGCTCATCGGGAATCTCTTTTGACAACTTTATGTATTTAGGTTCTTATGCAATCCCCACATTACCATATTCAGTTTAATCATCCTTGGGGAGAACTATTGGCTTCACAAGTACAATGTTTCTATCTAACAGATGCTTCAATGCTTCCAACCCTTTTGGAATGAAATTATTCTTGAGCTTAAGAACATTATGCTCAACCATGTATTCACTAAATTTAGGAGTGATCTCAATTTCTCCCTCAATCATTGGCTCGAATTCTTCTTCATCATCTGAGTTTATGTGAGTGTTTGCAAACTCGTCTATCACCTCCATGAAATTTTTGATTTGTTGGTCATCTTCAAAAACTTACCATTATTTGATGTTTTCAAGGATGGATGGTATATACCTCATATCAATTTCATATTTCACTTGAGGGGTGGATGGTGTTTTAAAAGTAATGACTGCTACTACTAAGGAATCATCCTGATAGTTAAATTCTCTTAAAATAGCATAAATATTAAAAGCTTCATAAAAATTGTCAATAAATTCCCATACCTAATTCCTATATGCCCTCATTCTAGGATGTCTAGTCTAGTAAGAACCTATGATTTGTTACACCACCAGTTCTGAAGCTATAAATACCACCATATTGGTAATTTTCATTTTTCTTGCTACCTCCAAGCCTAGAATAAAGGCCTCATATTCAGCTAAATTATTGGTGCCCTCAAACTCTAGTTTGTATGATAAATGTGTCTTTCTTGTTGGGGGGAATAAGTACTACACCATCTCCCAATCCTTCCTTTGAATGTGCCCCATCAAAATAAAATCCCATATACCATATACTTCATTAGTAGATATTACCAAAGGATATGTGAGTTTTAGGGTGTCTTTGTATTCTTCATTGATTGTGAGGATACAAAAGCCAATATCTTCATCAACAACATAGATAGGGTGGTTTACAGGGTTGTTCTAGTCATTCACCAGATAAGAAAACTTTCTCTCTCTTTATAACCTTTTGTTTTCACCTCAAAATAATGGTACAGTGGTGTAAGTTATGTCGATATGCATTGTACCTCCCATATCACATGCCCATGTTCTTGACAGCAACATGCCATAATTAGCAGGAACATCAGCCACCACAACGTCCATCATGATGCGGGTAACATGCAATTGATCCAAAGTCACTACCATGTCCTTAATCATCCCATCACACTTCACTTTCCTAACATCAAAGGAATAGAGGTCATGATATGGTATGGTTATTTCTAATCCCAACTTTTTCATGACTACTTTGGGCATGATGTTATGTGATGCCCCAGAATCAAGCATACATTTGTGTAGCATTTTGTCATGTATATTCAATGTCACATAGAAAGGTGCAACATATTCTTCCTTCTTTTCTATATGAGGGCCAAAAAATATGGTGGGTGATTCATCTTGTACATTCAATATATCAGGAGGACTTGTTGATCCCTTCCCCTATATGGCCTTCTCAATCTATTTATGGAAAATTATGGTATGAAGGATTCCTAGCCAATTCTACCAATGGAACTTTGATTTTGATCTTGGACAATTATTTTTCAATGTTAAAAGGTGGAACTCATTCCTGAGATTATTTAATCTCTTTTTCTCTCTTTGAAGGCTCTGAAACCTCAATAGCCTTGGGAATATCTAGCAATTTCTTTGAATTTATCCTTGAAATGACTTGGGCTAGGATTCTTAAGCTAATGTTGACTGACTTGGATAGATACATCATATTATAGATCACATCCCTAGAGTCCCCAATAAGAGATATTCTTATCCAACCTATGTTGGATCCCTGGAGGGACGTGGGAAGGCCTAAGGGACTATGTGGAGTGAAGGGGAGTCGCATTTCTTGTGTTGTGTAGGTTGAGGGGAAGAGAGCTGGTGGATTGGGATAGCTACAGGAGAAATAGCTTGTTGTGGGTTGTGTTGGATTGTGAGTGGATAGTGGATAAATGCCCTTTCTTGTGGATTTGTATCCCCAACTTGGGGGTGATTTGTTCTTGAGATATGGAGCAGCAAATCTACGGTTGGGTGGAATGTCCATCCCATGTAGTTGGTTGCACATTTAATTCAAATCAGAGCTTTTGGTTCAACACCGTACCCATATGGTCTAAGGACCAACACGAATTTGGCAAGTTTTTTCTTACAAATTTTGATTTATGACAAATTTGAGAAAAATTGTGAAACTAGAGTGAAAACCCCAAAATTTTGAGAAAATTCAGGTCAAATTTGCACTTAGAATGCTCAAAGAGATAATCAATGGCATCGATCTACAATTTGTAGAGTTAAAAATTGGATTGGGATGTCAAATTCCATGTTTTCATGGTGACTGTGAAGTTGGAGAATCGATGGCCTGGATCACTTGAATTTTAAGAATCAATGGTTGAGATTCATTTGCAGGAATGGAGAAATTTGATGAAGTTTGGAGAGTTTTATAAATCAATGGTTGAGATCACTTTAATCTTGGAAATCAATGGCCTAAATTTATCCTAAATTTGATAAAAAAAATTATAATTGTTAGGAGTTCAGCTAATTTCATGAACAAATATGGTTTATCAAAGAAAATTGTCTATCATCGATGGAGTGATCGGAGTTCGACAAAAATCTTCCAAAGAAACCTTTTTGGAAAATCACCGATGAAGAATATTGTTGATCACCGATGCAGTGATCAGAGTTCGACGAAATTTGTGGACAACTTTAGTTCACCAAAAGAAATCATCAATCATCGATGGAGCTTTCGGGGTTCAATGAATTCATGGACAAGTTTAGTTCACCAAAAGAAATCAGTGATCATCGATGGAGTTTTTGGGGTTCGGTGAAATTTGTGAACAAATTTGGTTCACCAAAGAAAATCATTGATCGTCGATGAAGGGAAAAGAGGAGGGTGACATGGCCTGGGTAGTACAGGTGGCTATCATCCATGTGTCATGCCACATCAGCCAAGTTGTCATGTCAACATCCACATGTCATGACACATCATCCAAGTTGCCACATCATCATCCACATGCCATGCCATGTCAACATCCATGTGTCACGCCACATCAGCTAAGAGAAACGTCGATCGCCAATTGTCGATGATCGGCGTTTAGCAAATTCGATGAAGTCTTGCAAGTTTTTTCGTCAAATAAAATCGTCAATGGAGTTCAGTGAGGTTTGATGATGTTGGAGAATGGACGATCCAGATCGCATTTTATTTGGAAATCAATGGTTGAGATTCATTCACTGTCTTTGCATAGATTAGTGGATCGATGTTTGAGATTACTTTCGATTTTGAGATCAACGACTTAGATTCATTCTAGTTTTGGTTTTGGGGTTCAGTGAAATCTCCTTGAGAAGTGTTGTTTCTAACTCCTCAATGGAAGTGAATAGTTGATGATTGAGGTTCGATCAAATTCGACAAAGATAGCCCTTTTGTAATGCAAAGAAATAGTTCAATCATCGATGCAAAGAATGAGTCAATCACTGATGGAAGAAAATAAGGTTGATGACATGTCCAAATTAGAGGATGATAGGTGGACATCTACAACCATGTGCCATGCCATATTAGCAAAAATATACTTTTTACCAAAACAAAATCTAAAACCAAAAACTTGTTTTGGCCATAACATGATTGTTTCGACTCAGAATCAAATGAAATTTTAGGGGTATGTCAGTAGTAACGAGGGATACAATAGTGAAAATGAGGGCCATCAGCTAATTATGCTCAAAATTTATGGAAAAACATAAATTAGTGACTTTTGGTGCTCAGTAACTAGTACCTAGATGAAGGTGAAAATTTTATAGGGAGCTCAAAAAGCAAGCATGGAGATACCTATTTGGGATCCTAGTGAAATTCGGAAGGAGTTGGTGTGGGGATGCTCAAACTAGGAAAAATCCGCTATTCTCGAGCATGTTTAGAGGATTTTTGAAAACTTCAAAGGAGAAAAGGGTGTTGTAGATCACCAATCCATAAAATTTTATTTACACAACATTTTTTCTACACATCAATCCAAACAACTTTATCTTGAGGCAGTTTTTCTCAATTTTTCTCCTTTTTGGAGATAACCAATTTTAGCTCAAATTTCCAAGTCTAGAGAAAGTGTAAAATCACAAGGTCATCTATTACAGATTTATACAAGATTTTACTGGAGCATCAGATTCCAAATCTGAAAGTTACTCTGTGTTCACAATCATAAACTCTATCTGCGCCCAATACAAAAGTTTTTCTGATTCCTGAACAATTTTCTTTTATAGAAGGAAAAAGATAGTCTCGGGCAAAATTTCAAGCAATGGGAACAAAGCACAAATGATTAGAAATTGCAAACTTCGAAAGGTTGTAACTCTTATCTTAGAACTTAGAATGAGGCATGATTATAGTCATTGGAAACATAATTTAGAGGAAGATGTTTATGAACAATTATAATTGGGTTTCAATGCATCCATACTCCTCATCAATTTAGTTGAAAGGATGACCTATAATATAATTAAAACAATTCTATGATATGCATAATTCTAACAACGAATATTGCATGCACATTCTTGAAAAATTAGAGGTACATGAAAAATATATTTGGTTTCCACATGAGGACTAGAGATTAGGATGATGCATAAGGTTCTTACAGCCATGAGGATGAGATCAAAATTCTACATGTCAACATGGGAGATGCAGAGACCGAGTCCAATGGACATAGGGGCATAGTAGATCCTGTAGAGTTGGATGAGACTATGAGAAGCTTGAAAAAAGAAGTGTAGAGCTATAGAGAATACAATGAAAGGATGATGAGAGCTGAGGAGAAGCTACTACAGAGTATGAATATTTTGCAAAAACAAGTCAATAAAGTTTCTAGCACGAAACAAGTAGCTAGTGAAAGCCAAGTATAAGCATCCAGATCTCATTATATGAGGGATAATCATAGGGAATCTACAAAATCAAGGATTACTAGCAGACAACATCAACATCAGCATAATTCACTAGGACACTCAAGCAAAAGAGCGTATGAACATTTAAGGTCAAAGAGTAGCCCAATTGTGTCCCTTGTCTGAAGATGGAGGAGGAGGTCTGAAGTAGATAATTTGCAAGGAGAGATTTTGAATACTAAGCCTCCTAATTTTGATGGTGATCACAAGAAAGATGAATATGCATAAGCATGGTTGTTGGGAATGAGGAAATATTTCCAATTGCACAATTACTCATCAAATGTAGAAGCATGAATAGAAACCTACCATCTTTAAGGAAAATCATCTATGTGGTGGGATCAGATCAAGCGAGTTAAGCACATTAATGAGAAGAGGATCCCATGGAGGGAGTTCAAAAAAAGTATTTTAAGAAGAAATACTTGTCATAGAATTAATATGACAAGAAGATCAAGGATTTATTTGAAATCAAGCTTAGAAGCATGAGAATGGATGAATATGAGAGGAGGTTCCTTGAATTTTTGAGGTATGTTGGCTTCACAAAGGATGAGAAGGTTAAAATCCAAAGATTTATGAGTGGGATACCTTCTTTCTACAGTGATAAAATCCAATTTAATGAACCTGGAACCTTGGAAGAATACATAAGAAAGCTAATTATTTGTATGATTAGAGTAAGGCAAGGCCAACTTTTCAAAGATCTTGCAATGAAAAAAAGAAAGGCAATATGGATAAGAGGAAGTAAAAATTCAATCGCCCTTTCTTCAGGAATAATTAAAAGTCATATAGGCAAGGGAAGTAGGCAAAAAATGAGCCTAATATGACATGTTCCTCGAGGAAAAGGTCAAGACAACAACCCATAAAGTGTTGGGGATGTGAAGGGGACCAAATGTACAAGGATTGTCCTCAGAAGGGAGATAGGATGACTATGCACAACCTTTAGGAAGTTGATATAGTAGATTATGTGGGTAGGAGCATGCCAAGGAATCACCGGGAAATATCCCCAAATGATTATCGCTAGCAGGACGAGGGAACATGGAGCGGACAAAAGATGAGTTGGTGAAGCATTTAAGATTTTCTTGATTCCAAAAAGGATACATGGAATGTAGTCATGTGGTAGATGCATGTGAGATTGTTAGTCAGTAGAGCAAGTGGAGAATAATCGATAGAGAGAGAGTTCCAGAGGCGAGAAGGCTATAAAAGCAAGCAAGGATGACAAAAAATAGGTTGTTGTTGCAGTTCTTGTCATTGTAAAGTGGATTCCCTAAGTCACTATAGTTGTCTATTGTTAAAGAGCTCACTTTGAGTCTCTGTAGTATTGTAATGTTGAAATGCTTTTGATTGTAAGTATAAATCTGTCATTAGTCTAAGGTATGAAAGGATGTGCGCAATGTATTTTAAATATAGGGAATTATCTAAATAGAACATGAGACTTTTTTATTGTCAAGTATGTTTTGCTTAATGTATGCTCGTGTGTGATGGAATGGGAAGAGTAATAAAGTTGCAGCAATTTTTTTCTATCATGTGTTACTTATGTGGTATTTGGATATGTGTGTGTACTATTTTTGTATATTAATGATAGTAAGTTGTCAATTATAAAATCTATAAACATCAACCTAAACGGATCTATGTGTATTTATCCCTCCATCCCCGACACAAGACCGGATGGTCTCTGTGATCCTCATTGTGTCTCGGGTGAGACTTTCTTCACCCTTGGTTGAACATTGATATGTCGATGCTTTAGAGTTTTTGTTGGTTAACTCTAGACAACCCATGGGTCTTAACCCCCCAGCGTTAGTAAGGACGCACACAAGCATAAAATGGACAAGCAAATGGTTATGTTGTCAGGACCTGAAACTCTTGTATTGAACGATGAAGGTAAAGAATGAGGTGGTATCCATCTCAAAAGGACATTCAAGGTTGGATAGTTGCAAAGGAACATGAGTTTTCCCAACGAGAAACTCAAGGTATGATAGTCAATGTGAAGCGATGGAAATATAAGTATCTCTACACTGATATGCATGAGATTTTCTTTTCTAAATTTCCCTATTTGTTGTATGAATGGATGAAAAGGAAGATTGCTACTAATACTACTTTAAGACCACTAGAGATGATGGTTTGGGATCAAATCACATTTGATAGGCTGAAGGAGTTAGAAAATAAGTGGACTTGAAGCATTAATTTTTGGTTTGTTCGAGTAAATAAGGGATACATAATAGAATTTGTTGTGGAGTACATTGATTCTTTCAATGAGGCTGGATGAAAATTCGTAGAAGGTCCTAGGAAATGCATGTTGGAAGAAATCCCACTTTGGATAAAGATGTTTTATGTGGAGAAGGAGAAATTGTGCATGGACCCCAATAGGATGGATGAGTAAATCCCCTAGTGCTAGGGGGGTGAAAAGATGGGGGGAAATGAGGAAGGAATTGGATTCGTTGAGGAGGATCCAGAAGTTTTTGAAATGAGGTGAGGAATGGGATGGACCCAAAGGAGCATAGGAGAGAAATAAAAGAGAGATATGCAAGAAGAATTGAGCTAATAAGGAAAGCAAAAGAGAGAAGTGGAAAGAAGTTATATAAGGGTGCACGAAGAGGAGTCAGTCCCAGGATGAAGAGAAAGGATATTGCACCAAGAGGAAGTGTGGAAGTGTGTGTTGTGCCATAGAGGAGAACAAATGAGGATACACCCGCAAAGATGCATGACATTGAGACAAGGGTGTCCAGTGGGAATATTAGTAGTAGCAAGAGTAATAGTAGTAGCAAGAGGGGTCTTGCAGATGAAGTTCGAACCCCTTGGTTGTTACAAAGTGCCACAACCTCAGAGGAAGATCGAGCGCGGAGTAGAGGCTTAGGAGAAGGAGAGGAAGGTGGAGGCTCCCCTAGTAGTGGGGGAGAATAATTGGTGATAGTAGATGGTCTTGCACAGTTGCAGGTAAGAAAATCTCTAGGTCACCTCACAAGAAATTTCAAAAGAAGATGGACTTGCCCCCCCTTTGAACCACCCCCCTTGAACATTTGTAATCAAGAATAAAGAGCAGCAGGTAGCAAGGATATTGGAATATGAGAAAGCGTAGAAGGAGATAGAAGAGAAGAAACGATTGAAGAAGAAGGTAAAGTTGGTGCTACTTCACCAAGGAGAGTATCAATGTTGATAATATCGATACCTAGTAGTCAGATCGGAGGAATTAATTCAATATTGAAGAAGGAAAATTAGGATAATACCCTGAGGTTACCCGTGTTCCATGGAACGAGTAAGGATGATGTGGAACAGCATTGGTTCACATGCAAAGTGATATGTTCAATGAAGAGGATCACAGATGAAGCCACAAAGATTGCGCAACTAGAGACCACGTTCAAGGACAGAGCCTTGATGTGGTACATGAAGTACAAGGCCACTGCATTGGTGGGGTAAGCAAGATCCCTAACAAAGATAAAGCGGGATCTGCTTAAGGAGTTCCAGAAACCTAAGTCATAGTCTAAATGTATTATAGGATTCAAGGAGATTAAGCAGAAACAAGGAGAAACTATGTGGGACTATGACCAATGGTTCAAGATTTTGTTAGATAGGTTGACGTTCCATATCCATGACATGCCAAACAAATAATGGTTCATTGTGGGGTTACTCCCCCGTATCTGAGTCCATGTCACCTAGAAAAAGGTGACAACTCAAGAAAAGGTCATGGAGATTATGATGTGCTTGGAGGATACACCAGGAGGGGAAAAGATGTCAATAGAATTAGCGCAGTGCAGTCGCAATTGGCCAACCCGACGATGTAATTGCAAGATATGGCGAAGAAAAAAGTTGTGTGCGAGAACATATGGTGCTCCATGTGTTTATCTAAGGGGCATCGCAGGGACGACTTCCCTGTACGTGACAACTATGTGGTAATGGGAACGCCGAGTCCATTTCCAACTGGGCCTCGAGTGGAGTGGTGTGAGATATGCAGATAGTAGGGTCATGTACTACCTCATTGTCCCACTTTGGAGAAGTATCAGAAGACACATCATACTCCATTCTAAAAATATGTGGGACATGATGTCAACAACTGTCAGCCACTCTAGTTGATGCAAGACAATATTTGTGATGCATTTTGGGTGCAAGAAGAACATAATGGTGGTGATTGTGGCGGTGTTGAGAGAGGAGGATACAAAGGAGGTCCCAGAGGTGGATATGTGTGCGAACACAGAAGAGGGTATCGAGGAGGGGAGGTCGACCCCATACTTGTTTCAATTATGGAGAGATTGGTCATTTATCAAGGTTTTGTACCAAACAGCATGTGTTGTGTACATATTTTTATAGCCCAAGAATGTCACCAAAGAATGTCCCAACTTACTGAAGAAGTGGGAAGAAAAGAAGATGCATTGTAGTATGGTGCATGAGGAGCCACACAGGAATAAGAATAAGAATGAGAAGGTTGGTGTCTGGGTCGTAACCTGAGGAGGAGTGAAGACAGGAATGGACTTCGAGCATGGTGAAAGCTTGGGTCCAAGGCCGGAGGGGGAGATCAGAAAGGCAATGCAGCCCCTTCATAAGTTCAATGTTTCCCAACAAAAGAAGTTTATTCATGACGCGCTAAGAGCCATGGAAGAAAAAAGAGAGCATGAAGAGTTGCAGCACATAACACAATGATGGCTTGAGGAGGCCCAGATCCAAAAAAGGGGACAATGGGTGACACAAAGGTCATTGGAAGAGGCTCGCGCGTGGGAAGAGTTGTAGCGTGTGACACAAAGATCATTGTAGGAAGCGTGTATGCATGAGGAGATGCAATGCACAATGCAAAGGCCGATGGAAGAAGTGTGTCGACAAGAATATATGCAACATGTTGAGAAAAGAGAGATTAAGCAACATCACCTTGAGGATTTATAGTGCATCGTACAAATAGAAGCTTTACATGGCTTGGGTCGCAAGACAGAGACCGAAGATCAAGTAAGTAATTTCCTACATTGTTGCTTGAGATTGCTCAATGATCACGATATTGTGAGGAATTTAACACAAATGTTAACCACTTGTATGGTGAAGGAACTAACACATGGAACTATATCATCCCCTCTACCGGAAAGGGAGGTATGTCAGGTCAACACGAAGAAATGCACTAGCAGATATTTCAAGATGAAAACTGAGTTTGGTGGTTATGATATGGATGGAGTCATGTTGGATCCGAGATCCAACGTAAATATTTTGTCAAAGAATCCCTGGGATTTGATCTGGAAACAATATTTGGTCTGGTCATCCATCTATCTCCAGTTGTCAAACCAATACTAGATCTGTCCTATAGGCCGACTGGAGCAAGTAGAGGTGAACATAGAAGGGGTGAAAACAAAAGAGGACTTTGAGGTCATATATATTATGGATGACTCTAATCCATACCCTACATTAATTGGCATTGATTGGGTGTAACACACCCACGAAGGGGCATAAAAAAATTATCTTTTCTTAAAGGACAGATTCTCCATCCATGGTTTCTAATTTGGAAGGTCGGAGAACCAGTCCGACCTCCCTGTCAAGGATCTCTGATTCTGGAGCCAAATGACTCTCTCAGACCTTGATGTCTCGTTCTGTAATTAGACACAGACCCTTTCGACTTCCCGGTGCGGGTCTTGTTAGCACTCTATGAATTTTGCTTGGCTGATAGACAAACGATATAGGTAATTGTTTCAACCTACTTTAGAGTTGAGGCACTAGCCTACTCAACTCAGAGAGGGATCTCTCGTGTCACTTGATATTCTTTGGAAATTGGTGGCTAGATTTTAGTTTGTTTTGGGGGGGTTTTAATAAATTTGTTGGCAAGGAAGGGGAGGAACACTCAGGGATATGGAGTCAAAATTCTAAAAGTGAATGAAAACAATGACCATTCAGTAGAAATCTCCGGAGGATAAAGGCTAAACTAGGTGATGAGTTTGATTTATTCTTGAATTTAAATAGGGTGTAGGAAGATAAAGAAAACAAATAACTGCATCAGAGCATTATTGAAATGAATTCTAAATTAGTTAAGAAGAAATACACACAGTTTAAATTGCTTAAGCCAAGATCATCACAAGATGAATTTTGGGCCTTTAACTATCCAATTTAAACAGAAGAAAGTGTAAATAGAATAACAGATCATAGGAAATACATACGATGAAAGAAGACAAAGCTCATATCACCACTGTTAGAATATTTTCATAGAGACTTCAAAAGCTTCTGCATATATATTCAATTCATCTTTAGAAAATTACAATAGAGTTTGAAACAACCAAAAGGGTGCTCTTGCACTTCTACCAAAATTAATTCAATCAAATGCCCCAACATTTATGCAATTTGATTACAATGGCTAAAACCAAAATGTTTCAGTTTCTAAAACTAATAATAGTAATTTCAACTGACAGTCTCGATATATGAACTGATTTACAATGATTACTCAAAAGACATTTCAAAACTAAAACGGATTTCTCTGACTGCTCGGCTTCCTTTACGCCATCTGGCTTGTCCTGATCTTCTGTCGAACTCGTTGGCTTGGTGACACCTGGAGGCCACTTACTGGTCTCGGGAAAACTACATTTCGTCTTTCCCAACCACACGATTCCCTTCCATTGTGAGTCGGAAGGAATCTCGTAGTCCATCATCTTCTTAATCAAAATCTCTAGGTCAATGCACGTGGCATAGGACATAATTGGCAAGCCAATCTTCACTGTTTTAAATTGATTCAAAATTTCAAAGTCTGTGGCCAAATACTCTACCAAACTTGGGCCTTTCAGACTTTCCTCCATAGCTTCAAACTTGGAATGGTCCATCCTACACTGAATGAGAAGAGAATTGTAGTCTTCTTGATTGTATAATGAACCTTTGCCATCCCTAAATGGTGGGAGGACCTTGACAAACAATTGTTCAAACGTGTCTTTAAACTCATGTATATTGTGCTCCATTTGCATAGCTTTGTTCTGGACCGATTTGAGCAAGTTGTGCTTGGCGATGATTTTCCTGGCCCAAATGATCAAAGCAGTTTTGTCCTTTACCCCAATAGTCTGAAGCTCAGCAGTGGGCATAGAATTCAGAAAATCAATAACATTTTGGGCCCATTCTGAAGGTTTATTGGCTAATGTTTTATTAACAACAGTACACTTGCTTCGGGTTGTGGTAGCCATGTTGTCTTTCTCATTTATAAAATTCAGATAAACTCTAAACTTAGTAGCCTCTGCAGCAATAGCATCCCAGATCACATGTTTAGCTCTTTGCAACAGTGTTTTACCTTTTAACCTTGTCGTCGGCTTGCTTACTCTCTCTTGCAAATCTTGATTCTCCCTTTGGAGTGGAGCCATCCTTTCATCTCTTGTTTCAGCTTTTCCAAGGCTTCCTTAAGGTTTTTTATTTCCCCTATATGTAGACTAACTTGGGACATGGCTTGGACCAATCCATCAGTGCTCGATCCAACTTCCGTATTAGTAGGTACAATGACAGCCATATTTGATGTTGCTACTTGCCCATGTAACCAATTCTCTTTCTCCTTTTCCAGCTGCAACACTTTAGTTTTGTAGTTTATCACTTCTTGTCTGAATGTTTCTTTCTCTTTCTCAAGGACTGCCAACTCTGTTGCCTATGGATGTTCAGTACGGGACATCTTTAGCTTCTTCTTCAGACCCTGGGTTATCTTGTCTTTCTCATCTAAGGAAGCCTTTACTCCTTGAGGGCCTTTAGACTCCAATCTTTTGACTTGTGTCTGTCAGGATTGGATGGATTCTTTCTCTTGTTTCAATTGTCCATCTAGTTTGAGTTCATGTGTGGATTCTTTCTCTTGTTTCAATTGCCCATCTAGTTTGATTTCATGTGTTGTCAATCTTGAAACTTTCAGACTTAAGCTTAGATAATCTGAGTATAGCATGTCACTGGCATTTCTATGAAACTTTACTTTATCTGGGGCACCAATATTTTCATAGTGCATCTTGATTTCGGACACTTTATCATCATATGTTATTGCTATATTAAACATCTTTCTTTCTACATCTCTCACTAAAAACAGGGACATCTTGTGCTGAGAGAGCTTCTCTACTTCAGGTAATAGGTCTCTTATCTCACTGTTGGCCATACTTTCCTTTACAGCATATTGGTTCATCAAATATTATTTGGATTGATATATCGCCCCAGGTGTCTTGCTAAATATGTGCTTCTTTTTGCTGAAAACCCTTGTGCTGCTTTCACTTTGTGGCGTGCTTCCTGTACTAGCTTCTTCGGTCTTGCTTGCACCTTCCACCATCTACATGCTCATTTTCTCTTTAGGTTCTTCTTCTTCCAGGTCAACCACTTGAGAGGGTGGTGTAATTTTCATCTTCTTGGGAATATCTTGTTGACTAACGGCACCCAGGGCCTCTGAACTATTCCTCTTATTATAAACACTCAACTTTGGGGCTTTAACAATCAATCTTGGAGAAGCTTTATGTGTCTGGATCTACTAAGGGGCAGACTCTGTTGGCTTTATCCGGTCATGCTACAAAGTGACCTCCATATCAGTACATGTTTCCAGATTAGCCAGTTTTTCAAATCCTTCAACGTGCTCATGCTAATAGGGGGCCAATTTTCTCATCAACCTTCTCTTTAATATGATCTGATGTGGGTCATATTTCCTTCCTTGCAATTGTGTAAACCCTAATTCATTGAATTTGGCTTGGATCTGAGGTAAACAAGATTTGTTTTTTACCACAAAGGGTCCAACTATGAAAGGGAATTTTAGGTTAGATGCCTTGTGTGCTTTCAGAAAGTGCTATGTTTCTTAAATGATCCTATGTATGATGAACTCTAAGGTGAAAATTTTGGGAGTCAAAAAGACTGGTAAAATATAAGGTCCTTCTTGATATCCATACACCCATATCATAGTAGTTGTATGAACAACATCCAATCTCCTACTCTGTTGTCTGGATTTGGTTGTAAAAAACTTTTCATTTCTTCCAAAACCCTAGGCAAGTCTGAGCCGAATATAAGACTATACACCCTAGACATTATCTTATTGATGAAAATAATCATGGTGATCCTTTTACATTCAGTTGAGATGAAAGTAGTTTCAAGGAATTCAGTCTTGTTTGATCCTAGGAACATCCTCAGCAAGTGTGTATAGTATCTGAAGTGTCTCAATGAACTGAATTTTACTAGCTGTCGATGCATATTATCAACGACTAATCTGTCAAAACTAATACAGACCGACTGATGAGACTCTGACACAAAAAAGGTTAACAAGAAACCTAACATGACTTCTACTACGAACTTTTCATTATCTAACCTTAAAATTTGTCTAAGCAGGGAACAATCCCACTGGACCTCAATGATCATAACGCTCACACTGACAAGTAACGACAGGCTTTCCGAGTGGTGTTCAAGTTTGACAATGGTTTGCAGAAACGAGGTTTTTACTTTTGGAGGGAATTCTCTCTAAACTGTTATCATCTTCTCTTCATCGAAGGGCTTTGACACTACAGAGGAGGACTCTGATACACTAAGGGTATGTCAGAGTGACGGGTTGTCTATTTCACATAAAACCTCTGACCCTAATTTATTCAAAATGACTCTTTCTTCCTGTGAATATTGCTCGGCACACCATCTTATGAACTCAGGGAAAGGGAAGACTATTTCTAAGACATAATGAATAATGGAGGCTTGAGTCATTCTGAGGAAAGGGATCCACTTCCCAACATTGTCTAACAAATTCGATCTGGACATAGAAACGGGCGAAACTGTTATCTCTGTGTCGAAAACATCAGAGTCCTTGTCAATTAGGGCTTCTTCTCTAAAGGTGATGTCTTGTTCATTCACAGATAAAATGACAGGATTAGCGGCCATTGTGAAAAATACATGTTAAGCGGTGAAGAAAATGTGAATCTGGTCCAACTTTGAGCTTGAGTTTCGAATGGATGGTTTTTGACAAATTTTTGAAAGTTTGAATGCTACAAAGTATCATAAAATAATGTCGGGGATTCTCCTTTTATATGCGTATACTGACATCCAGGATTGGAGAAAGCGGTCTTAGGCAAACTGCTTTTCACCCCAATGTGGCTCTAGGGGCACCACGCATCCACAAATAAAACCATAGTGGTTTTCCCCTACCCACCTTCGAACGATTAATCCTTGCGCTACTTCAATCCCCGATACGAGTTTCAGCCGTTGATCTGGATCAACTCTAAGATCTACGGTCCATCGTGTCCCAACAACTTTCGATATCGAATATTGGAGAAAGCGGTCTTAGGAAAACTGCTTTTTGCCCCGATGTAGTTCTAGAGGCACCACGCGTCCACGAACAAAACCATAGTGGTTTTTCCCGGCACGCCTTTGAGAAATTATCTTTCGCCCTGCTTCGTCCCCCGAGATGCCTCTCAGTCGTTGATCCGAGCTACTCTTAGATCGACGGTCCACAGAATCTTGTCTTTCGCTCCTCCGCTATATTTGTCTGCATGACGCCATATAAGACTTTATCCTCTAAACTATCGTACCTCCACAGCGATGTGGATTTTTTCTAAATCTCTGAAACTCGGACCCTGATCTGAAAATTGTTATGATGATAACATAAGCTCCAACTGGGGATGTTATCCTTTCTGCAAGGTAGCAAAGAACTGAAGACCAAGTGCCTACCCATTGGGTTTTGGTCTATTAGTACGATCTAAATCTGATAATCTTTATTCGAAAAAACTTAAAATCTATCCAACATAGCTCAGGGCTTTCACCTCGGGCTTCAACTATGTTGCTTTATTCCAACTTTTCATGCGTGAAGAAAAACACAAAACGATTATTTACAATGGATGTCGGGGTGGTGATTTTTCAAACAATGTAATGCTTGAGTAACCTGCCATTCACAGGCCCTCCTCCAACGAGTTCTCCATTATTTTCCTATAACAAATAAGCATTGCTCCCATGGTAAGCTGCAATTTTGAACGGACCCAGCCATAGTTTATCGAATTTCCCATGTTTCCCTTTATCTTTGTTTCTAGCATCCCATTTTAGCACCCAGTCTCCTGGTTCGAAATCATCCACTTTGGTGTGTCTGTCAAAAGCCTCCTTGATCTTGTCTTGTTGTAGTTGGGCATTATGGAAGGCATTTGCTCTGGTTTTCTATACGCTGATGAGCTCATCCTTTCTTCTCCTACTAGCATCTACTTCCGCCTCTTTCTCCTGTAACAACTTCATTACTGGAAATCCTAATACAATAGGAAAAAATTCTTTAGTGTCGTAAACGATTTGGAAAGGGGATGTGGCAATGGATCTATTTGGGGATATTCTTTCAGCCCATAGTGCGTGGATGAGCTTTTTGTGCCATGCCTTATTATTCTCTTGCAACGGTTTTTGATGATTCTGACCAAGATTTTATTCGAAGACTCAGCCAACCCATTCCCTTGAGTATAGTATGATGTGGAATGACCAAGGGTGATGTTGTAATCACTACAGAATTTCTCAAATTTCTTAGACTTGAAAGCAGTTGCATTGTCTGTTAGAATTTTGATCGGGCATCCGAATATGGACAGAATATTATCTTCTAGGAATCAAACGATGACATCATCTGTAGCTTGTCTAGTGGGGACTGCCTCAATCCACTTAGTGAAATAATCGATCACTGTCAGGATCCATTTGTGTTGGGAAAAGGATTGTGGATGGATCTCCCCTATGAAATCAAGGCCCCACTATTTGAAAGGAGCTTCCACTGAAATGGATTTTAAAGGTAGAGCCAGCAATTTTCCTTTCCCATCAAAAATTTGACATTCATGGCACTTTAAGACTTCTTTATAGACATTGGGAAATATGGTAGGCCAATAAAATCCAGCCCTCATAATTTTATGCATGGTTGTCTTCCAATAATGATGACCTCCATAGTCACCTTTATGGAATTCTCTGATGGTTTTCTCTACTTCTGCTTCTATTAAAAAGCTCAATAAAATCCCCTCTGGATCTTTCCAATATAGTAATTCATTTACTATACAAAATTTTGTTGCCTTCAATTTCAAGAATTTGGCCTTTGTCTT
Organism: Picea glauca; assembly: GCA_000966675.3. Taxonomy (NCBI): domain Eukaryota; kingdom Viridiplantae; phylum Streptophyta; class Pinopsida; order Pinales; family Pinaceae; genus Picea; species Picea glauca. Next base: position 67,352 of record JZKD02S1676422.1, on the reverse strand, counting down.
ACTAAATTCAGGAGGAGCCTGTAGATTCTTCAACACAAAGATGATATCATCATACCATGCAGAGTCAAGAAATTTATGGGATATTGGTGGAGTCACCCTTTCTTCTTCTGTGACTTATAACAAATCTGTTGTGAAGTTTATCCCCAAAAGTTCACAATTCGTCTATGCCATAAACCTTGCCATCCCTTGCCCTTCAATCAACTTCGTAGGCTTGATTTCAAGATCATATTCTAAGAGCACTACAATCCATTTTCCCCTCTTCCCTTCCATATCAAGCTGTGTCAAGATGTCTTTTACTGAGCTACTGGGAACATAAGCAGTGGTATGTGAATGTAAGATGTAAACCCTGAATTCTTTCAATGCCTTGACTAAAGCATACGCTTGCTTCTCCATTATGTCATATTTCAAAGGGGCATATCTTAATGTCTTATTGTAGTATGCTATGGGATTCTCAAAACCCTGGTCAACTTTATGGAGTAGTAAACCTGTAACTGTGTGTTTTGAGGCAAAAGAGAATAGTATGAAGTCTTTCTCAAAATTGGGACTAGCCAGTACATGAGCCTTTGTCAATGCTACTTTGAAGTCTTCAAAATATTTTCTAGCCTCGGGGATCCACTTGATTTCATTTCCCTTCTTTAGCATATTGGTAATATGTTTTATGATCTCAGCCAAATTAGGGATGACTCTCCTTAGAAAGCTCACTTTGCCCAAGAAAGATTGTACCTCCTTTTTCCTTTTGGGTATGCCAATTTTCAAAATCCCTTCAACTCTGTTGGGGTCTACCTTTATCCCTTCTTTCGAAATGATGTGACCCAATAACTTTCCTTCTTCCATGGAAAAATTTGACTTTTTAGGATTTAGAGAGATCCCGAAATTTCTACATTTTTGAAATGCTCTTTTGAGATGTTTGAGATGTTCTTCATCTGAGGCAGAATACACAGTGATGTCATCAAGGTAAATAACAATGAATTTATCCTTTTTGTCAGCAAATGATATATCCATATCCCTTTGAAATGTTTCCCCTGCATTCATAAGCCCAAACGGCATCTTGGCATACATAAATGTTCCCCATGGTGTGGTAAATGCAGTCTTTTCTTAGTCATCAGGGTGCACCATAATCTGATTATACCCAGAGAAACCATCTAACATTGACATCTTTTGAGAACCCACTACCTTTTGTAAAATGTGATCCATTTTAGGAAATGGATAATGGTCCTTTAGAGACACCGTATTTAGATTCCTGAAGTCTACACACAACTTAATTTATCCACTCTTTTTTCTAACTGGCACCAAGTTGGCCACCCATCTGGAAAACCTCAGGGACACTATGATTTTTGCTTCAAACAGTTTCTTTACTTCTTTCTCTATCAATGGTAACAGCAGGGGCTTTATTCTTCTTAATTTTTGTTTGAATGGCTTGTGATCTTCTTTGATTGGGATAACATGTTGGATTATATTGGTATCATAAAATTTCAGCTCGTCATAGCTCCAAGCAAAGACATCAGGGAATTCTTTCATTAATTTTACATACCTCTCTTTGAGTTCAGAACTGAGCTTCTTGGACAACTTAACAATCTTTGTATCCTCTGGAGTTCTGATATTGCAATCTTCCATATCCCCTTCATTTACTGTAATATTTGGGCTTCTAGCCACATCATTATTGTCAAAGAGCTTCTCTAATGGTACTAGGCCTTTAGGAATGATGTTGCTTTTCAACTATACAATATCTTTGCCAGCAATCTAGTTTTCAAAATATCCTTCCTTTGTAAAAGCAGTTGCATACACCTCATCATCGCAGTATTCATCATCAATGTTTAAATTCTCAAATTCGTTCTCCATTTTTAGGAAGCTTTCTATCTGTTTGTCGTTCTCGAAGATTTTCCTGTGCTTCATATTGTTCGGTACTGTTGGCATGTACTTGACTTCAACCTTATAGATTTTTTCAAGGAAAATTGGGACTTTGAACACTATTGTTGAAGTAGCTAAGGCATCAACATCCTGGTTTTGTTCTCTTGGAATTGCTGAAAGATTGCATTCGAAAAATTTCTCCAGGAGGTCTAGTACCAGGTTTTTGTAAGCTCTCATCCTGGGCTATTTTGCTTGGTAGATGCCTTTAATCTGATTTATGATAAGCAATCTTCAAGTACAACGATTCTTTTGGCACCTAATTCTTCCTAAACTTTCAACCCCAATATTAACGCTTCATACTAGGCCATATTATTTGTGCATTCAAAAACAAGTTTGTAAGAACATAATTTTGAGTCTCTGTTGGGATGATAGATCCATACGCCAGCTCCATCTCCTTCTCTGCATGCAGCTCCATCAAAATTCATTTTCCATATATGATCCTCTGCATCACCTTGTTGCTATGAAAGTTCCTCCACTTGTTGATTAAGCTCATTTTTGTCAGATATGATGATCTTTGTTTCCTCTTCTTCGGGGCATAGGTCATTGAAGAAAATAGATGACCCCAATTCAGTTTCTACCAAATAGATAGGATGATTGCTTGGCTATGATTTATTGCTTACCATATATTTAAGCAGAACCTCCCTGTATAATCTTGTGTCTTGTCCAGAGACAGGAATAGTAGCATATGACATATCCATCTGGAGGGTTCCTTTCAGTTTTGCAGCCCGTGACCTGGACAATAGCATACCAAATTTTGGAGGGATATCAGTGACCACTACGTCCATCACCATATTCTTAAATGGGATTTGTGCCAAAGAAATGACCATGTATTTGATCATGCCAAGGCATTTCACCTTTCTAGAATCGAAGGAGAATAGGTCCTTATAAGGTCTTGTGACATCGAGACCCAATTGGTCCATGACTACTTTGGGCATCAGGTTGTGAGATGCTTAAGAATTCATCATAGCATTGTGTAGAATCATGTCATGGATTTTCAAACTGACATAAAAGGGAGGGACTTCTTCATTTTTGTTGCTTTCTTCTACTCTTGGCCCAAATAGGATGGTTGGGTGATCATCCTGTATGTTCAGGGTATCAGAGGTTTGTCCCATCTTAAGCATCTTGATGATCTGATTTATGTACTCACTATTCTTGATCAATTCATTAAATGGTACTGAAATCTTTATTTTATCCATCTCACTTTCGAAATAGAAAGGAGATGAGGTTTTCTCTACCTCTTTGGTGACCATTTCTTTTCTTGTCAATAATTTTTTCTGAGGTTCTTCCTTCTGCTTCCCCTTTTCCACAACATCCTTTGTTGCGGAATCTTTCATGGTAGAATCCTTTGCAGCAGGATCTATTTTGGGCTGGCTTGAAGAAGGTATGTTGTTCTTAGCTTCTTTGTTGTGATTACCCTTTGGAGCGTTTGAAGGTAACTTTTGACTTCGAAGGTTATATTGCCTTTGGAATTGCATGATAGCATTTTGCAATCCAGTCTCATAATCTTCCCTTTCTACTGATACCCTCTCTTCTTCATCTTGCAAAAATATTTCACTTGCATCCATGAACTGGTCGTGCTCTTCTTTGGTCAAAAATACATATGTTTCTTTGTCATCATCACAGTTCATGTTGTCTTCAAAATATCCATCATAATCCTCATTCACGTAATTATTTTGAAAAGGAAGCCTTATTTGTTGTTCCCCCTGATTTCCTTGGTTTCCCTGATTTGCCTTGTTTTCCTGTTCATCTTGAGTTGCATGATTCCCCTGATTTCTTGGCTCTCTATGCCTAATCTAAGGGATAGCTAGTTTTCTTGGATTTATGGGTGGTCCATCAGCCTGTTCTCTGGGGTTAGGCCTATTTCCTAAAGCCATTTGTTCCATCATCCGCTCCATGTTTATCATCATTGGTATTAGCTTTCATATTCCCTGAAGCCATTAGTTTCACTTCAACCTCTATAGCATCGCTCATCATATCATCCAACATGGTAGATCTTCATTCTCTTAATAATAAAGCAAATTCACTTTCAAAAGAATCAGCATATCTGAGTTGAGCAGCTCTAGGTGGAGGTTTCACCTTAGCAGGAATTGTATGGTAGACCTTCATTAATCTAGCTGAAAACTCTTGCAATGTTTCATCGGGTGATCTCTTCATGTTGTTATACTATGTCAACAACTAAAGGGTATTTTTATTATCCCCCCATTTTGCAATGAAGCTTGTCTCAAAAGCTTAGAAATTTGCAATACTGGCTGGTGGAAGGGCTCTGAACCACTTCCTTACTTATCCTGTAAGAATTTGTGTAAACAGACTCATCTTCACATCTTAAAAATCCACCTCTTCCAAGTATATGAAATCATTAAACCAGTCTAGATGCTTCTGAGCTAATATGTTACCTTCAGCATCATATAATTTGATCCTTAGGTTGTATTCTTGAGGCAGATCATGTAATTCAGCAGGCAGTACGAGGGGAGAAAATCTGGCTACCATAGCTATTGTGAGGGGTCGGAGAGGCCATCGGTTTTGAGTGGGGATCACTAAAGGCTTGGTAGACGCAGCTAGAATCAAATCTTGGAATCTATTTTGGTCAAATATGGTCTCGCTTAAACAAGAATCAGACTTAGTTCTGAATAGGATTTGCTCAAATTTTACATCAAACTCGAGGTATTCAATGCTAATCACTCTGTCCTTGGGTAAAGACAGATATCAGTCTGGACGCAACACTGGGGTTACTGGCTTTTCTTTTCTTTTACGCACGATCTTTTCCAGGTCAGACACAGGGATTGCAGCTTCTGGGTCTATGTTGCTCCTGGTGTGGATTTTCTTAGGAGCCAGGATTTCTATCTCACAAGGTGTGGTGCAACTGGTCTCTGAGTAACGAAGTCGCCAGGGTAAAAATAATCTCAGCCAATAAGGTATTTGATCCACTATCACCCTCGGGGATCAAACTAAAGCTTTAAGTCATTTTCCCAGGGAATATTTTTCAATTTCATCCCCGGCAATGGCGCCAGAATGTTAGCACTCTGTAAATTTTGCCTGGTTGATAGAAAAATGACAAAGGTAACTGTTTCAAACTACTTTATATTTGAGGCACTAGCTTGCTCAACTCAGAGAGGGCTCTCTCGTGTCACTTGATATTTCTTTGGAAATTGGTAGCTAGATTTTAGTTTGTTTTGGGGGGTTTTTAATAAAGTTGTTGGCAAGGAAGGGGAGGAACACTCAGGGCTATGGAGTCAAAATTATGAAAGTGAATGAAAACAATGACCATCCGGTAGAACTCTCCATAGGATAAAGGATAAACTAGGCGATGAGTTTGAGTTATTCTTGAATTTAAATAGGGTGTAGGAAGATAAAGAAAACAAATAACTGCATCAGAGCATTACTTAAATGAATTATGAATTAGTTAAGAATAAATACACACAGTTTAAATTGCTTAAGCCAAGACCATCACAAGATGAATTATGGGCCTTTAACTATCCAATTTAAATAGAATAAACTGTAAATGGAATAACATATCACAGGAAATACATACAATGAAAGAAGACAAAGCTCATATCACCACCATTAGAATCTTTTCATATAGACTTCAAAAGATTATGCATATATATTCAATTCAAATTCAGAAAATTACAATAGAGTTCGAAACAACCAAAAGGGTGCTTTTGCACTTCTGCCAACATTAATTCAATCAAATTCCCCAGCATTTATACAATTCGATTACAATGGCTGAAACCTAAACGTTTCATCTTATAAAACTAATAATAGTAATTTCAACTGACAGTCTCGGTATATGAACCGATTTACAATGATTACTCAAAATACGTTTCAAAACTAAAATGGATTTCTCTGACTGCTCAGCTTCCTTTACACCATCTGGCTTGTCCTAATCTTCTGTCAAACTCGTTGGCTTGGTGACACCTGGAGGTCACTTACTGATCCCGGGAAAACTGCATTTTGTCTTTCCCAGCTACACGATTTTCTTCCATTGTGAGTCGAAAGGAATCTCGTAGTCCATCATCTCCTTAATCAAAATCTCTAGGTCAATGCACGTGGCGTAGGACATAATCGGCAAGCCAATCTTGACTATTTTAAATTGATTCAAAATATCAAAGTTTGTGGCCAAATACTCTACTAGACTTGGGCCTTTCAGACTTTCCTCCATAGCTTCAAATTTTGAATGGTCCATCCTACACTGAATGAGAAGAGAATTGTAGTCTTCTTGATTGTATAATGAACCTTTGTCATCCCAAAATGGTGGGAGGCCCTTGACAAACAATTGTTCAAACATGTCTTTAAACTCTTGTATATTGTGCTCCATTTGCATAGCTTTGTTCTGAACCGATTTGAGCAAGTTGTGCTTGGCGATGATTCTCCTGGCCCAGATGATCAAAGCAGTTCTATTCTTTAGCCCAATAGTCTAAAGATCAACAGTGGGCACAGAATTCAGCAAATCAATAGTGTTATGGGCCCATTATGAAGGTTTCTTGGCTAATGTTTCATTAACAACAGTGCACCTGCTTCGAGTTGTGGTAGTCATGTTGTCTTTGTCATTTATAAAATTCAGATAAACTCTAAACTTAGCAGTCTCTGCAGAAATAGCATCCCAAATCACATTTTTAGCTCCTTGCAACAGTATTTTACCTTTCAACCTTGTCCTCATCTTGCTTACTCTCTCTTGCAAATCTTGATTCTCCCTTTGGAGTGGAGCCATCCTTTCATCTTTTGTTTTCATCTCTTGTTTCAACTTTTCCAAGGCTTCCTTAAGGTTTTTGATTTCCCCTATTTGTAGACTCACTTGGGACATGGCTTGGACAATTCCATCAGTGCTCAATCCAGCTTCCACATTAGCAGGTACAATGATAGCCATATATGATGTTAATACTTGCCCCTGTAACCAATTCTCTTTCTCCTTTTCCAGCTACAACACTTTAGCTTTGTAGTTTAGCGCTTCTTGTCTGAATGTTTCTTTCTCTTGCTCAAGGACCGCCAGCTCTGCTGCCTGTGGATGTTCAGTAGGGGACATATTTATCTTCTTCTTCAAACCCTATATTATCTTTTCTTTCTCATCTAAGGAAGCCTTTACTTATTGAGGCCCTTCAAACTCTAATATTTTGACCTATGTCTGCCAGGATTTGTTGGATGCTTTCTCTTGTTTCAATTGTCCATCTAGTTTGAGTGCATGTGTTGTCAATCTTGAAACTTTCATACTTAAGATTAGATAGTCTAAGTATAGCATGTCACTGGCACTTCTATGAAACTTTACTTTATCTGGGGAACCATTATTCTCATAGTGCATCTTGATTTCGGGCACTTTATCATCATTTGTTATTGTTATATTAAACGTCTTTCTTTCTACATCTACAGGGACATCTTGTGCTGAGAGAGATTCTCTACTTTGGGCAATAGGTATCTTATCTCACTATTGGCCATACTTCCTTTTACAGCATACTGGTTCATAAAATCTTCTTTGGATTGATATATCGCCCCAGGTGTCTTTCTAAATATGTGCTTCTTGCTGCTGAAAACCCTTGTGTTGCTTTCACTTTGTGGTGTGCTTCTTGTACCAGCTTCTCTGGTCTTACTTGCACCTTCCACCATCTCCATGCTCATTTTCTCTTTAGGTTCTTCTTCTTCCAGGTAACCCACTTGAGAGGGTGGTGTAATTTTCATCTTCTTGGGAATATCTTGTTGACTACCAGCACCCAGGGCCTCTGAACTGTTCCTCTTATTATAAACACTCAACTTTGGGGCTTTAACAATCAATCTTGGAGAAGATTTATGTGTCTGGATCTGCTGAGGGGAAGACTCTATTGGTTTTATCCGGTCATGTTGCAAAGTGACCTCCATATATGTACATGTTTCCAGATTAGCCAATTTGTCAAATACTTCAACATGCTCATGCTCGTAGGGGCCCAATTTTCTCATCAACCTTCTCTTTGATATGATCTAATGCGGGTCATATTTCCTTCCTTGCAATTGTGTAAACCTGAATTCATTGAATTTGGCTTGGATCTAAGGTAAACATGATTTGTTTTGTACCACAAAGGGTCCAACTATGAAAGGGAATTTTAGGTTAGATGCCTTGTGTGCTTTCATAAAGTGCTATGTTTCTGAAATGATCCTTTGTCTGATGAACTCTAAGGTGAAAATTATGGGAGTCAAAAAGACTAGTAAAAGATAAGGTCCTTCTTGATAGCCATACACCCATATCACAGTATATTGTATGAACAGCATCCAATCTCCTACTCTGCTCTTTGGATTTGGTTGTAAAAAAAATTCATTTCTTCCAGAACCCTAGGCAAGTCTAAGCCGAAGATAAGATTGTACACCCTGGACATGATCTTATTGATGAAAATAAGCATGTTGATCCTTTTACATTCAATTGAGATGAAAGCAATTTCAGGGAATTCAATCGTGTTTGATTCCAGGAAGATCCTCAGCAAGTGTGTATAGTATCTGAAGTGTCTCAATGAACTGAAGTTTACTATCTATCGATGCATATTATCAGTGATGAATCTATCAAAACTAATACAGACCGACTAACGAGACTCTGACACAAAAAAGGTTAACAAGAAACCTAACATGACTTCTACTACGAACTTGTCGTTATCTAACCCTAAAATTTGGCTAAGTAGGGAAAAAGCCCACTGGACCTCAATGATCATAATGCTCACACTGACAGGTAATGACAGACTTTCCGAGTGGTGTTCAGGTTTCACAATGGTTTGCAGAAATGTTGTTTTTACTTCTAGAGGGAATTCTCTGTAAATTGTGATCATCTTCTCTTCATCGAAGGGCTCTAACTCTACATAGGAGGACTCTGATACACCGAGAATATGTCAGAGTGACGGGCTATCTATTTCACATAAAAACGCTTACCCTAATTTATTCAAAATGACTCTTCCTTCCTGTGAATATTGCTCAGCACACCGGCTTACGAACTCAAGGAAAGGGAAGACTACTTTTATGACATAAGGAATAATGGAGGCTTGATCCATTCCAATGAAAGGGATCCACTTCCCAACATTGTCTAACAAATTTGATCTGGACACAGAAACAAGGGAGACTGTTATCTCTGTGTCGAAAACATCAGTCCCTGTCAATTAGGGATTCTTCTCTAGAGGTGGTGTCTTGTTCATTCACAGATAAAATGACAGGATTAGCGGCCATTGTGAAAAATACTTGTTAAGCGGCGAAGAAAACATGAATCTGGTCCAACTTTGAGCTTGAGTTTCGAACGGATGGTTTGCGCCAAATTTTTGAAAGTTTGAATGCTACAAAGTATCATAAAATAATGTCGGGGATTCTCCTTTTACATGCACATACCGACATTGAGGATTGGAGAAAGCGGTCTTGGGAAAACAGATTTTCACCCCGATGTGGCTCTAGGGGTGCCAAGCATCCACGAATAAAACCATAGTGGTTTTCCCATGCCCACCTTCGAATGATTTATCCTTGCACTACTTCAATCGTCGATACGAGTTTCAGTCGTTGATATGGATCAACTCTAAGATCTACGGTCCATCATGTCCCAGTAGCTTCTGATATCAGAGATTGGAGAAAGAAGTCTTAAGCAAACTCCTTTTCGCCCCGATGTAGCTCTAGAAGTTCCACGCATCCACGAACAAAACCATAGTGGTTTTTCCCGGCCCGCCTTTGAGAAATTATCTTCTGCATTGCTTCGTCCCCCGATATGCCTCTCAGTCATTGATCTGAGCTAATCTTAGATCGACAGTCCACAGAATCCTACCTTTCGTGCCTCCGCTATATTTGTTTGCATGCCACCATATAATACTTTATCCTCCAAACTATTGCACCTCCACAACGATGTGGCTTTTCGCTAAATCTCTGAAACTCAGAGCCTAATCTGAAAATTGTTATGATGATAATAGGTCTAAAGGTACCCGCGACCCTCCTCTTCGCGCCTATGAAATATCAGAGTCTGGGCGCTAGCTCCTTTTCTAATAAGCCCATTCCTTGATATGACCTTGGACGATGACCTTACGTAACCAAGTGATTGCGGGCGCAGCCAAGGGTGGTTTGAAACCAAACTACTTTTTGCCCCGCAATTCAGCTTGAGCCTCCATGTGTCCTTTCTCCAAAATCGTGGACTGGATTGTGGCCCGCCTTCAACTTTTTAAAGTTCGTGCACCTTCGGGCCCTGCAATGCGATGGGACCATCGATCTCACGACCTTGACAGTGCTTCTGAACTTCATAGCTCAGATCTATCCTTTCTCAATCTATGGATCAGATCTAACCTTTCTAAATCAACAGCTGTGATTTATTTCATGATTCGAGTTTTAGGAGTTTCACCTCTCAACCCTTACCTTCTCTCGTAGTGACATATCTCCTGCCACACATCTTCTTTAATCAACGGTGTTGATGGCTTCGTGATTTTGGACTTAGGGAGTCTCAAGTTTGAACTTTTAATTCCCCTCGAAGTATGCGGATTTTTGTCATGTGTCCACTTGAATCAAATCATCGAGGCTTACTTCGGGTCTTTAGCGCTTTTCATCCAAGTCCGGATCAATGTTCTTCTGCCCCCTTCTTGATCAACGGTTGAGATTCCACTTCAGGACTCCAACGCTCTAACCCTCTACTTTCCTCCGGAGTATTTCATTCCCAGAGTGCTAGATCTGGCGCCACGCATCCACCTTAAATCGATGGATTTCATCCACATCGGGACTTCGACCATCGGACATATCAAACTTCAAATCCTCCTTGTTTCATTTACTTTGTAACTTTCTATCCATAGTTCTTGATATGATGACATATTTCCTCCTTCATATCGACGGCTCCCAGCTGCTTCGGTTGTTCGGTCTTTGGCGATTTCAAACTCTTATCCATCGCGTTCTCCCGGAGTGTTTCCACCCAGAGTTCGTGATCGGTCACCACGTACCCTCTGGATCTGATGGTCCAGATTCTCTTCGAGTCTTTGGGTTGCTTTCACCCAAGGACAATGGATCTCTACCACGTGTCCCTTTCTATCTTACGGTTGAGTTTCACTTCGGCTCTTCGGCTCTCTGGGCTTCAGGAGTTTCTACTCTCAAAGTGATTTCTCCACAGTTACTGATCTCCTCACATGTTTCTCATGGCGATCAATGGTCAGGATCTACTTCGGGTCTTCAGCGATTCCGCTCTCTCCTTGAGCACAAGCTCTCGCTTAGGAGTTGTAGATCTTGCGCCACTTGTCCCTCTTCGTGATGAACGGTCCCAATACAATTCAGGACTTCGGGACCTTGGCCAGTCAACCCTCCCATGCACACAAATGTTAAAACTCATGCACTTTACCTTAGATCGGACGACTAACATGCCTTTGTGCTCATATCCAATGGTTAGGATATGTTCCTTCCCAACGCTTCTCCTCTGCTTCCCTTGACATTGATCTAATGATCCAGGCTTCTCCCCGCAACCGATCTAATGGTTGTTTTCACTCCTCCTCCTAAGATTTTGACTTTTTGCGACTTGGAAGAGTTTGGTAGATGTTCAAAGGCCTAAACCTTCATTCCTCCTGTGAGTCTGGCTATCTTGGGTCTCGTCTTCGCTCTTGAAAACATTATCTCCTTTGATTTTGTTTGATTCTCTCAGACCGACGGTACCGAGGGACTCTGTTACTCCACGAATTTCCAAAAGGGCTCATGACCACCCATATTGCAACTATTCAGGGTCTGGCGGTCATGATTCAACCGATACCGATGTGTCCATCGATCGATGGTTCAAAACAATTGTGGGGTCCCAATGTGCATGCTCTTTATTAGAGAGCTCAACCTCCGCAATCTGGAAGTACTTGCCCAACTTGGTCGAACCAGAGTCGTTGATCTTCCATCTTGGAGAGATCAATGGCAATGGTAAATTGCGGGCTGCGAACTAGTGCGTCCGCTACTTTCGCCTTCGCACTCTGCAATGATTCCCCACCCTCAATCTCCATTCATAGATCGATGGTTCACAGTGATTGCGGGGTCCCACCTCCACAATCTAAGAAGTGCTCGCTCAACTCTAGTCTAATCCTAGTCGTTGATCTTCCATCCCCAACAAGATCAATGACATGGGTTTATTGTGGGTCGTGAACTAGCAGTTTCGCTAAATTCACCTTCGACAGGCAAGTCGAAGATGGAGTGCCCAGGAAAAGCGGAGATTGTGGGATCTCGCCCCCTTTTTGCGGGCTTTTTGGGTTCAGGGCTTATGTAAAGAGTATGGGATGTCGGCCCATGGTTTTACCCAGGCTTAGGCCCCATTTGTAAATGTATAAATAAGTAGCTAGGCATTGTAAGAGGCATCAGATCTAAGTTGGCTTTGTGCAAAATATGTAAAGGTTGCTAAGTGTGATTAGTTGTGAAGGCTTTATGCATACTATGTGTTGAGAACTTGTAGAGTTATGTGCAAGTGATTGTAAGAAGGCTCTATGTTGTGCCAAACTCGGGGAAGGAGGATCTGGCGAAGTGTGCGCAGATATCATGTCCTATGTGGAGTTGGTTTTTTGGCTCTATGCATGTAAGAAGATTGAAAGAAGATAATAAAGAAGACGAAGAGTTGGTGGACATAGCCCCACGCTGGGGTGAACCACATATATCTTGTGTTGTGATTGCTTTGTGTTATTGATGTGATTTATGCTTAGTGTTGAATCTTTATGTATGTTAGATGCATCTGATGTAGTAGCGTAGTGCTTAATAACATGAATGAATGCTAGATATGTTTGATTATATGTGCTAAATGGTTAGATATGCTTAGATCTTGTTGAATACTGCATTGTTCTGTAATTAGGGTTTTATCTGCGATGTGAATAAGTGTCAAAGAATAATGAATGTTAATTGCTAAGTGCTCTGTTAAGTATTGTGATCACATATTTGTGTCCCAGATCGGTAGTAGACACTTGAGTCCTACAACCCCCCTGCCTCTACCTCGGGTGAGACTTCATCTTCTTCGCAGGTGTTGCCGAAAGGGCCATTAGTTAGGGTTTTGTTGGTGCATTGTTGGAGCATTGAATCCTGGGTCTGCCCTTGTGCCAACACTTCTCCTCTGCTTCCTTGGACATTGATCTAATTATCCAATCTTATCCCCGCAATCGATCTGATGGTTGTTGTCACTCCTCCTCCTAAGCTTTTGACTTCTTCTGACTTGGAAGAGTTTAGTAGATGTTCAAAGGCCTAATCCTATGTTCCTCTTGTGAGTATGGCTATCTTGGGTCCCATCTTCGCTCTTGAAAATGTTATCTCCTCTGAGCTTTTCGATTCTCTCAGACCAATGGTACCAAGGGACTCTGTTACTCCATGGATTTCCAAAAGGGCTCATGACCACCCATCTCGCAACTATTCAGGGTCTGGTGTCATGATTCGACTGATACCGAGGTGTCCGTTGATCGATGGTTCACAGAAATTGTGGGGTCCCAACGTGTGTGCTCTTTATCAGGGAGCTCAACCTCCACAATCTGGAAGTACTCGCCCAACCTGGTCGAACCGGAGTCGTTGATCTTTCATCCTGGTGAGATCAATGGCAATGGTAAATTGCAGGCCGCGAACTAGTGCGTCTGCTACTTTCACCTTTGCACTCCATAATGATTCCCCACCCTCAATCTCCATTCATAGATCGACGGTTCAGAGTGATTGCGGGGTCCCACCTCCACAATCTAAGACATTCTCACTCGACTCTAGTCTAATCCTAGTTGTTGATCTTCCATCCCTAACGATATCAACGACGTGGGTTGATTGTGGACCGTGAACTAGAATGTCCGTTAAATTCACCTTCGCACTCCGCAATGATTCCGAACCGTCGATTAAATTGAGCGACTGGTGTTTGATTCGGTAAATCCAATGAGTATTTGATTTGATTTGATGACCGGGATGGCCTCTCCTCCCGTTAAACGGCTTGCATCCATCTCCACTATCAGACTCTTAAGTCATGGGTAATTATGGTAACTTGACTATCGTCTACCTCCTAGATCTGACGGTCGGGACGGTTCCCAGGCATCCTCAGATCTAAGTCTCACAGTTAACTTCGGGACTTCGGGACTTCGGGGATTTTAACTCCCTTACGAAGAACTCGCTCATTTCGTCGAACTTGCAAAGTCTGAATGACTCCAGGGTTAACTCCCATGCTCTTTCCCGTACCTAACGGTCACAACAGACCGTAGCTTCTTCCGAACAGATTTTGTCTATTCGTCTTCCAAACAAGGGACCTTCCCTTTCGATACTTCAACCTCGTTGTTCTTCCTAAGATTCGTTAGCTCTGAAAGGCTTAAGAGATTTGTCCTCTTTCTCTTGAACTTAACGCTTGGAAGAATCCTTCTGCACACCCCTTACACTCATTCTTCAACTCTAGAATTTAAGTGGTTCTCGATCTCTACTTGCCTCACAGAGAGCCTATGCATACGTGCACTATATCTCCTGAGCTTTAACAAACTCCCTCCTCCAAGGAAATTAGAATGACTAGGAGTGTCGACATGCGTACATGAAATTGTGCCCAAGGTCAACAAACTCACAGTTTGTGGATCTAGCTTAAGCCACCACATGGCGCAAGAATTTACGAATACAAAACATGTCCAATCCATACTTTCTTAAATACATAATTTAAACGAGAATAAAAAGATATAGTATAACCATTAAGAAAACATACACATCCCTTGGTCCTTCACAGTATATCCCTTTTCATTACATAATTACAACTTAATTTCACAGGGTATGAGAATACTTATCTATTACAAGTTGCATCCAAACAACTGACTGTGGGTGTGCACCTTTCCACCCAACCATAGGCTCAGAGGCCTTCATTCTTAACACTCTGGACACCCCCATGCTAAGCCACGATATCACTAGGGAATTTACGCCATCTCTCAGAGAAACTCTCTCTGTCAAAGCGACCCTGCGAGGTTTATCAGATGCTTCATCAGCATCAAGATCTCGTTCGAGTCCTTTAGGCCATGTTCTCGGCACTTCCTTTTGGTTCGCACATCTCCCTTACGAGCTTGTTCTCTCATCCCCATGTCTCCTCTCTTATTGTGTCTATATATGTATCTTACCTTCCCTCCTCTGGAAGGTTTCTGACCTATCCTGTTCCTTTTGTCAGAAGGAAGCTCGGGTCTGCAAGTCTTTGTGGTACTTCGAGCTGACATCCTGCAATTAGACCATGCTTCCATTCATGGGGGTGGTTGATAATTCAACCACTGGTTCTTTCTTCATTAAATGATTTCTTTCCTCTAGAGATATCATGGCTCATACTTCAAGGTTTCACCCCCCAATAGTCAGTTATGGGCAATTTAACAATAACACATTTACATTGTCCACATGCCTTAGCATGGTAATCCTATTTTATGATTAATTACAAGCTGGGGAAACAGGGGTGTTACAATTCCCTCCCCCTTATAGGAACACTATCCTCGGTGTTCTTTCTCAAAAACACATGTCATGCCTTTCTTATTCAGCTATTTCAGAAATCTTGATCCTTCTTCCTCGGTCAGGTCCTTTTTCAGACCTTGAATCTTGGTCACTTTCTTTCAATAATTCTTGGACAACAATAACGTTAATCATAGTCTTATGTGAAAACATTGCATAAAGTTTCTAGGAAAATTTCATAATCTTAGCACAATAATTATCTGCATAGTTTGTGGATTTGTATCCACATGGTTGTTTTTTTATCCAGGCTCATTGTTTTTCCTTGACATGCCCATTGGGTGCATGATCCCCATCAATAGTTTACAAGAAATATCAAGGTTCCATCTTCCTTATGGTCACTCACCCTCCAGGCCCAAGCTCAGGCATCCCCTTCTCTCCTATACAGTCCCTCGGGTGATCCATCTTGCCTTGCCAAGGTTTTCTCGCACAGGAAGAACTTCCCATCGTGTGCATGATCCCAATCAATAGTTTAAAAGAACTATTAATGGCTCCTCTTCGTAGAGGTCACTCGCCCTCTAGGCTTAGGCTCAGGCATCCCCTTCTCTTGTATACATTCCCTCGGGTGATCCATCTTGCCTTGCCAAGGTTTTCTTGCACAGGAAGAATTCCAGAGACTCTATTGAGTCTTACAATCATGGCATCCCTAAGACTTGCTCTGCCAAGGCGTCCCTCCAGCTTGTGTTACATCAACACAACATATTCTAGGCGATCATGGCTTACCACGGGGTTCTCATGGCTCAGCAGTAGCCATTTTTCATGCTTTTACAACTTGACAGCCTTCCAGATCAGCTAAAGTTAGGGACGAAGGTTACTCTCCTTCTCTTGGCACATAAATATTTAGGGACAAAGGTTACTCTCCTTCTCCCGACTCAATCATAGATAGGGATGAAGGTCACTCTCCTTCTCCCGAGTCAGTCTCTATTTCATGCGATCAGATTATACTCTTTCTCACAGTTCTCCCTCGAACCTGAGAGCTCAATTTCTCATCTTTGCACTCTTCACATATCTTTCCCTTTCACCTATATCACATGTATACAGAAATTCATGAGACGTCATAAATTTTTAAATTCAAAAAATTTCTTGTAAATCTGTCATCCGCAGATTTCCAAATTCCACATTCTATTCTCATATTTGTTTCACACAGGAACTAGATTCATAATTATGGGACTTTCCTTCCCATAGTGGTTTGGCTCAGGAGGCAATTGGTCTTCCTTATGGGCTTACAACACTGCCATATCCAAGACCCCTTTGCTTCCTGCACTTTCAACTTCAATCAGCCAAACAAATTGTTAGT
>JZKD02S1676422.1:37711-50581 GCA_000966675.3 Picea glauca | reverse complement strand
CATACCAAACCTTTCAAAACATAATTCAACATTTCAAAGGATTTAACAAATGTGCCAATATTCGTGGCCATGTTCATACCCAACACACTCTTGCATTGATTTCAAGTTTGTCACGGTTTATGACAGGTTCTTGGCCTTGGTGTGTTGGAATTTAACCAACCTCTTCACCACATGGCTTATTCATTTTCTTTCATTCTTACAGCAGGACTATGCTTCCGGCTACAGGATGGTCATGATCCCAAATCAGTACACATGAGACTCAAAAGTTTTGCATGCATGCCTTTAAGCATTCTTCCTTTATTAATAACCAAGGTCCCAACACTCATGGCCACCCAAATTTGGTATTCGCTAACACCTATACAATGGAAGTAGAAATGTTGGAAGGTCCTCCTTCCTCAATGGGAAATCCATTGTTTGTCCTTTGTGCAAACATGCATTTCCTTGAAGCAATTCCATGCAACATGCTATCTATAAGCACTTTTGTTTCCAATTGTTCCTTGATTGGTCCATGTTTTCATGACATATCAGTTCATGAATTCTTCTGAGGGTTAGAATCAATCTTTATTATCAAAGGTTCACACCTCCATCATTCAATTTCTCCTTCCTAAATCATGCCCTACTTGGGTACCCAAGGCATACATCTTCCTTTCAGGGTTTTATACATAACATTTAAGATCGTAAAACATTTCAGAAGGGATTTTTACCCAATCCCTTCACACCTTGTGCCACATAGGCATGAACATTTTTATACCCGTTTTGGATGTTAGCACCCCATATGGTATTATCCCATCTTTTGTCATAAGAGTTGGTTCTAGGCTGTAATAGAGCCAAGCCTTAGAACATTTTAAATGAAATAAATTTTGTTGATCGATTAGTCATTGGAGGCTTCTAAAACTAGGTCTGAAACAGGCCTTTCACTCATTTATAGATTAGAAACGAAGAGGCATGACCTCATCTGCTAAATTCATTTCAAAATCATGAGGATGGATAGAAGATAGGGGATGAGCAAAATTGAAAGAAAAATCCAGGTATCTAATTCTGATAAATCTAGTCTTCCTTTCAATAGAAAAAATAACACCAAACTTCAAATATTTGAACACAGGTCTTGTCTCACTCATAGAAAGATAGAGGAAAAGCTATGAACAAATAAAACTTGTAAATAAGGAAAGACAATTAAGATGTAGGTCTTTTTATACTCACAACAAAACAAAGGAAAAACTTCACTTTAAGGAATGCTTTAAATTAGCTACAACAGAAGTATCATTGAATTGTAACCATTACAAGTTGAATTAATAAATGGAAGGAAGAAAGAGAAGTAATGAAAAATTCAGAAACAATAACACGGGAAGAAGACATAATTAGATAGTGACAAGGTGTAGAATCTCTTGGCATTATGTTCTATTTGTTAAAAAGGAATGCATTACAAACCGAGCCTCCAAAAGGCCCTCGGGTTGTTCCCCCCTTTTTCCTCTTCAAGAAGATACAATAATATAAGCCTTCTACCCTCTTTCGAATAACTGAAAAAATATTTGAATTACAAAAGAAATCCCTCTAGAAATGAGCAGGTATCTCATGTAGGTATTGAGGTCGAAATCCTCCCTAGGAGGTCGAATTTCCTCCCAAAATATAACAAGAGTTACCATCAATTTCGGAAACTTTATGTCATAGAAAATGGGCCAAACTATTGAACACTGAGACTGCGGTTATGGTTATGTATCTCTCAAATAGTGATAGTTGTGTATAAACTGAAAGAGGCTTTTGTGAATCTATTTGTTCTGAGCAAAAACCTCTCTCGGTTCCCTGAGATCCATTTCCATTTTCTCCAAATCTGCATTTTACAAACATGTATCAAAACAGAAAAATATGAGATCCGAAAATTAGGGCTCGGAGATGGATTTGATTCTCCCAATCTGTGACACCCGTAGGAAATATGAGAGAGGCTATTGATCTTTGATGTGTTAGGCACAAAATCCTCCTACCGTTTCTCAAAATGATACTCCAGTCGCTCAAAATAATCATTTGAAAATGATGACTCGGCACAGTAAAAAAATGCCACATTTCTGAAAACAAACCTCATCTTTCGGGGGATTTTTGACTACCTTTCCAAGCTCCAAATGAAATTATGAAGACACCACTATAAATATTAGGATCTTTAGATTTCAATCGACGATTCGAACATAGAAAATGACCTCTCCACAATTGATAAAATTGAGTTTTTCTAAGGCAGTTTTGTCACTGGAAAAAACCTGGGATTTCGGTGGTTAACAGGCCAAAAACAAGGGTATCTTAGCCACCGAAAGTCCTGGATTTCGGAAGCTAACAGTGTGATTTAAGAGTGCCATAAGCCACTGAAACTCCCGAAACCCCAATTTTGGCTTTCGGGTTTCGGGGAAATGGAGCAATGGTCAAAATATCTATGTCGGTCAAACCCCCGATTGTTGAAAACCTGAAATTGTGACGTGGCATTTATGTAAAACCTTATTATAGTGATTTTATTGTTGTTTATTGCATTCTTTTTGTGCCTCCTCGTGACTTGATTTCTGGGTAAAAACACATCTACACTTTCGAAAGCTAAGGGCATATGAAACCTGAGATTTAAGCTACCGAAAGTCTGAACTTTCAGTAGCTAAACACTATAAAAAAATTTCCTCCTAAGCTGTCGAAAGCCAAAATTTCAATATTTGTTCTAACATAGGCTCCATCTAGGGATGGTGATCTCCTGAAAAGCGCCAAGAAAAATAGACCAAGTGCCTTCATCCATTGGGATACCTGAAATCATCCTTATCAAATGTCGAACCTTGTCACTTTGCTTGCACCTTTCCGAAACAAAAAACCGCTTATGCATTCATTGGGCTATGGAGTCATCCGGCCTGTGAAACTGATCTTCAGAAACCCTATAGCATGCCTGTATCCTGATTTGCTTATTCAAGAAATCAACAACTGAAAATGATCTAGCTGCTCGTATGAAGAGCTTATTCTCTTGCCTACTCCTACTCTAAGCAACTGTATTTCATTTTATCAAGTGAAATCATGTTTCCAATGAAGCCATATAAGAAACCGATTTACTGATATCATCTTTGATCCATACCCAAAAAATATAGTAAACCATAGCATGCAAAAATGTAGTTCGAAAATATGACAAAACCGACTTTCATTTGACAAGAATGTTTTGACATCTATGTTGCTCATTGACTCCAAATAATCAGCAACAGGATCATAAAAGTCACATAGAAATACCTCATTTTGTTATTGTTCTAATTGACTGAAATGTTGTTGCTTGTTGCCTTTACTGATCTTAATGTTGAATGTGGACTACTCAATATTTCTTGGGGAAACATGCATGATCAACTGTTGATTTGAACTTGTTTGCTCTCGTTCATCATATCCCTGTGATCTGAATTCATCACTATGATATGCTGGCCTATTACAACTGACAATTTTTAAGAGAGAAGAAGAGATATGTTCTTCATTTCCTACATTATTGTCTTGATAATGATCAAATGAAAACTAAGTCTGAAAAAATTTATGATCACCCTCTCCAACAATGATATCTTTGGAGGATGTATCAAAGTTAAAAGGATCTTCATTGGACTCTTGAAAAACAAACTCATATATATCTTCAACCATAGCATTCATACTTTTCTGATCATCTTTTAGTTGATAAGTAGGATTTGATGAAATTTCATTAGACAACAAATCTTTAAAATCCTCTTCATCATCACTATATTTATCAAATACTGGAAAATCAGAATAAAATCCTAAAGGTTTTTGCATTGAAAAATCAACACTTTGATCTTGAAACAGATTTTGAAAATTTTCATTGTCTTCCTTATCATCAGCAGCCTTTACATCAAAATCTGAAACAAAGGGTATAGAAGAAGAAAGATAGTCTTCTTGATGTTCCTCATGATTGTTGCAACTTCCCTCTATCTGCAAAACTGAAAGCTGGGGATTGCCTTCATTGATTTGAAGTTCCATCTGACTAAAAGACAGTTGATCCATATGATTTGTAGTTGGAATAATTAGATCTTCAGATGTACAATAATCAGAAAAAGGTGAAGTAGGAGAACTCTCAACCTTATCATGCGATATATATTCTTCACAACAATTCTCAAGAAGAAATTCCTGAGAAAAATACCTTTCATATCGATGATGGAATGTTGTATGAAATTCTTTCAATGAAAGAATACTGGAATGGGGTAAAGATTTATACCAGAGCCTAGCATCTCTTTCCAAAGAAAACATAAACAGTTTCATGAGGACATCTTCATGATGTACATTTAATTCATCCATGAGATTGTGGAATTCAAACAAGTGTTGAGAAGGATTGTCGTCCACATATCCTCCAAATTTAGGAAGGACATCTTCCCAAATTTTATATCTAGAACAGTGTTTGGAAAACCATAAACATTTGTAAAGTCCAGAGGAGAAAACCTTGCAACAATCCGAGCAGTGAACGAATTCGACATTTTGAGACCAGTGAAGTCGCTAGTGAATCATGTAGAGTCTTCGAACCAAGGAGTCGCCAGGTGAATGATCACAGCCAATTGAATGTCTATCCTGTGCTCACCATCAAGGAATAGATCTAAACTTTTTGTCGTATCCCAAGGAAGATAGCTTCATTCCTCCATCCCTGACAACGGCACCAAAAAATGTTATCGCAAGAGTTGGTTATAGGTTATAATAGAGCCAAGCCTTAGCACATTTTAAATGAAATAAATTTTGTTGATTGATCAGTCATATGAGGCTTCTAGAACTAGGTCTGAAACATGCCTTTCACTCATTTAGAGATCAGAAACGAAGAGGCATGACCTCATCTGCTAAATTCATTTCAAAATCATGAGGATGGATAGAAGATAGGGGATGAACAAAACTGAAAGAAAAATCCAGGTATCTAATTCTGATAAATCTGGTCTTCCTTTCAATAGAAGAAATAACACCAAACTTCAAATATTTGAACACAGGTCTTGTCTCACTCATAGAAAGACAGAGGAAAATCTATGAACAAATAAAACTTGTAAATAAGGTAAAACAATTAAGATGCATGTCTTGTTCTACTCACAGCAAAATAGAGGAAAAATTGCACTTTAAGGAATGCTTTAAATCAGCTACAGCATAAGTATCACTGAATTGTAACCATTACAAGCTGAATTAATGAATGGAAGGAAGAAAGAGAAGTAATGAAAACTTCAGAAACAATAACATAGGAAGAAGACAGAATTAGACAGTGATAAGGTGTAGAATCTCTTGGCATTATGTTCTATATTTGCTGAAAAAGAATGCATTATAAACATAGCCTCCAAAAGGCCCTCGGGTTGTTCCCCCCGTTTTCCTCTTCAAGAAGATACAATAATATAAGCCTTCTACCCTCTTTCAAATAACTGGAAAATGATTCAAATTACAAAATAAATCCCTCTAGAAATGAACAGGTATCTCATGTAGGTATTGAGGTCGAAATCCCCCCTAGGAGGTCGCATTTCCTCCAAAAAGATAACAAGAGTTACCATCAATTTCGGAAACTTTATGTCATAGAAAATGGGCCAAACTGTTGAACATTGAGGTTGCGGTTATGGTTATGTATCTCGCGAATCATGATAGATGTGTATAAACTGAAAGAGGCTTTTGTGCACCTATATGTTCTGAGCACAAACCTCTCTCAGTTCCCTGAGATCCATTTACATTTGCCCCAGATCTGCATTTTACAAACATATGTCAAAATAGGAAAATATGAGATCCGAAAATTAGGGCTCGAAGATGGATTTGATTCTCCCAATATGTGACACTTGTAGGAAAATTGAGAGAGGATATTCATCTCTTATGTGTTAGGCACAAAATTTTCCGACCGTTTCTCAAAATGATACTCCAATCGCTCAGAATCATCATTTGAAAATGATGACTCGGCACAGTAAAAAGCGCCACATTTCTAAAAATGAACCTCATCTTTCGGGGGACTTTTGACTGCCTTCCTAAGCTCCAAATGAAATTATGAAGACACCACTAGAAATCTTAGGATCTTTTGATGTCAATTGACTATTCAAACGCGGAAAACGGCCTCTCCACAGCTGAGAAAAATGAGTTTTTCTAAGGCAGTTTTGTCACTGGCAAAAACCTGTGATTTCAGTGGCTAACAGGCCGAAAACAGGGGTATCTTAGCCACTGAAAGTCCTGGATTTCAGCAGCTAACAGTGTGATTTCAGAGAGCCATAAGAAACCAAATGTTCTGAAACCCTGATTTCGGCTTTCGGGGAAATGGAGCAATGGTCAAAATATCTATGTCGATCGAACCCCTGACTACCGAAAACCTGAAATGGTGACATGGCATTTATGTAAAACCTTATTATAGCGATTTTATTTTCGTTTATTGCATTCTTTGCGTGCCTCCTTGTGACTTGATTTCTGGGTAAAAACACATCTACACTTTCGGCAGCTAAGGGCATATCAAACCTGAGATTTAAGCTACCGAAAGTCTGCACTTTCGGTAGCTAAACACTATAATTTTTTCCTCCTAAGCTACTGAAAGCCAAAATTTCAATATTTGTTCCAACACCATCAGTGGTGCTCCATGGGGACTTTTAAAGTCCCTTCAACAATATTTCAACAAGAACCTTCTCATAGTCATCCTCTGATTGAGGTTGTTCATTATTGGCAACTGTCTTTCTCAACAGTTCCAATCAATTTATTTATACACATGACATACATCATAAACACATTAGTCGTCATGTAAATTAAAAATGCAAGTACCATAGCATTTAATTAAATAAAACATTTTCAGACATGTTCTAGCATATCTGTATGCACTTCATCACATTATCCTTAATGTTTTCATGAGTGCATTACCGACAGTTCTCAACTGTTTCTGTAGTAATACAATCCTCATCACTATGGTGTCAAAACATTTACTTTCATCAGTGTAATGGCTTTCTCATCCTAGAGAAAAACATAATACACAACAAGAAAAGAATTGAGGGCTCTCCCCTTCTTCAAATTCTTTCTACATCAACTAGGACTTTTCAGCCCAACTGAGTTATTTCTAAGGCCTCACTGTCTTTCTCTGCTTTTGCAATTTACTCCATGTTGGGATCTTCCTGCTATTTTCCTCGAGCCTCCTTGGTTAGGCCTCACCCTAACCTTTTTTTTGGAATACAACAGCATGCTTTAATAGCAAACTTTTATTTTTGTTCATAATGGATCATGAACCTATGCATCTTGCACATTACCATTCGGTTATCAGAATGATCAATATTCATTTATTATTCTTCTATTCATTACATGATGTTTTTCAAAATGTAATCTAGGATTCGGGTGTGTGTGTGTGTGTGTGTGTGTGTGTGTGTGTGTGTGTGTGTGTGTGTGTGTAAGCTTGTGGCTCACTACTTAATTCTCAGCAGTCATTAAGGTTGTGACCTTGTTTTCCTGACAGAGTCTTCACATAGTTCCTCCAAAGAGAACTCCTTCAACATGCAACTTCCTTATTGCATATCCATCACTATTTGTGATGGCCTCGACCTTGAGTTAGCTTTAGCAGTTTACCAAATATCCCATAAGGAATATAAACATCCATCTTTGTCATGTACCCAAATTATGTATCCATACATATTTTGTTTTGTTAACTTACATCCATCATGTACTTAACCGTATTCATAATCCTAAACCTACATGTAGCGGTCATAGGTATGTTTCGTAGACCACCTACATCTCTACTTTTAAGATCAGTCAACTCAGGATTGTTCACAATCCTTCTCATGTGATTCTCAAAGGCATAATCATTTGCCTCTTATTATGACAAGAGAGCATCGTTACTCATTTACCCTTTTTATCTAATTATATTAGTATTTCCTAAGGAAAGGGAATACATTCCCCCTCAAGCTATTATTTGGAACAGAACTTTCATGAATCTTCATAATGGAGTCAGCCATGCATCCATAGAATTCATTTATTCTAGAAAAGAACAATTATTTCTTTATATTTCACTCGTCAAGGCAACCATATTGTATCTTATAACTATATTCGTACATCATACATGTGGATCACTTGCACATTTAATATCACTCATACCTAAATGGTATTAATATCAAGCTTCATATTAGGAAGCTCCACAATGCATTAAACCCATGCACTCAAGCATAATTAAACACAAATAAGTATTCATCATGCTAGCTTATTGCTTGCACTTTTTCCATGTCATTCACACACATGGACATATCGGGCTTCTATATCCTTTTCCCAAGGATCTTCCAATCATCCTTATGATCATGTATACACATTCGTGTATAAGTAGGTGCATCTCTTGCACCTTTTTACCTCATGCATTCGTTTGATAGTTAAATTTCATCATTAGTGTTCTCTTAGTCATATCTCGTATTGATGTTGCCTTCTCTTATGACAATAACCAACCAAGGTCACTTTCCTCTTTATGCGACAACGTCTAGCAAGAAACCCTTCTTGCCTCAGTGTCAATAGGGTTTTGTCCATCTCACTTTTCTCTGGTCATGTGGAGTTATATACTTCGATTTTAATTTAAATCATTAACTATAACTGCCAAGGATCCTACCTGATCCTATCAGGTTCCTTTAAGCCCACAAAGGTATTAACCATTATATAATCCACCATCATCAGTGCCTGAAGTTCCAACTGTCCATGCTTAGAAGCAGTGTTACGAACACCAGGTCATTCGTCCTTCAGGATTCAGCTACCCTTGACAGAACCCTGCCACCTTCAGCTATCCACATTCAAGTCTTATTATAAATGTTAATTAGCATATCCCTACTCCGATAAGAGTAGTTATCACTTTGACAAAGAGCTAAAGAAATTCTTCTGCTGAAATTTAACAAGAATTCCCAAAATCATAGGTTCAATATGCAGTCCTTCTCCTCAAGGAGTAAATGTAGATAACAATACCTCCTTGTGCGACCCGTACATGAGCCCAAGTGTCGGGCACTTTAATTGTCTATTTAAATGGAAAATCAAAGTGTTCAATATAAATTGTCAACCCAGGGAATTCTGTTATTTCAAGATAATTATGCACGGTCTATGCTAGATTATGAAAGCATCTCTAATCTAATTGCAGTAGGGAAGTTCTTTTTTTTTAAAAAAACAAACAAACAATATCACTAACATAGTTGTGTTGATACAGCTGGAGTGCTACAGAATTAAAATCACAATTGCAATCTAAACTGATGAATATATAAAAACCCTGAATTGCCTACCCTAATCTAACTTCCTAAATTACTTTTGCAGGAAGAAACTCTGTACTATTGCAGAAAGGAAATCTACTTATTTCAAGAAGCTACTTCACACTTTTATTTATCAAAACAAGATTTTAACCTAATGCAAAAAAAAAGGAAAAGCAGTTCTCCAGCCATGTTTAGCAACTGACTTCTAATTCTCATGAGACAAGTTTATGCGCATTTACCAAGAAGGAACTAAACTGTAACAACAGTTGTATTCAGAAATATCTAACAGTTAAACCAATTGCAATGAAAACGACTAAATCTAGAATTCGAAATAGAGGGGAATCGGTGAGGAAGGTGGGCCCTTTCCTTCTCACTAAATCCACTCAAAGAGATAGGTTACAGTCTGCTAAAGAAATTCAATCCACTTCTTCATTTAATTGCCAAAAAGATGTATGTGTACAATAATCGCTACTTTCTTCAGTTCCAGGAAAAAGACTAACAACCCTTTACATTACAAAAGCTTTGCTATTTAAAGTCAAAGTCAATCAATGTTCAGAAATAGAACAGTATTGAGAATCCTCGATTCTCAGGCTATTCGTTAGATATCATTAATACAAAATCTTGAATTCTCCTTCATCAACATCGTGAGCCAGCATTCTAATCAGAAGGTGTTGCAGCAGTCATATCACAACAGGACTAGTGGCGTCTATTGTAACAGCTTCTGAGATTAAAAAGCTTCTGTCGTAGCAGTTGTGTAACAACTTCCAAGATTGATGGGCATCCATTGCAGAAGTCATGTAACAGCTTCCACGATTGGCGCATAGCTGTAACAACAGTGAGTTTCTCGAAGTGGGTTGTTCTAATATTTTGATCATCAGTTAAATCATTTCATGGGTAAAATAAGTGAATGTTATAAATAAAACATGCTAAGTAAATGAAAATATAAAAGAAAGATGAATAGTTCATACCTTGGGAAAAAGGGTCTTGGTGCTCATTATAATAGTCATTTAGATTAGAAATGAGAAGGTTGAATGATCAAAAGGTGTAGTGAAAAAGGGACATTTCAGGGTCCTAACATACCCCCCAACTGAAGACATTGCATGTCCTCATGCAAAACACATTCAAACCTTACTGTGTAACTGAAGTAGAGAATTATCTCCTCCAGTGCAAAATTTCTAAGTGTCGGTATTGAAGAATGTTGTGTCAAAAAGGAAAATCGGTTGTGTCAACAATCTAGTTGAGTTTCTTTATTCTTGAGAACGGGATCAGTTTGAGTTGCTCAAGTAACAACTCATGAAGGAAACAAAGGTTCTTGTTTGCAAGCTTCTGGTATACCAGGAGCTGATTTATGACGTTGAGATCTCCTCTGTTTTACTGATTTTTGTGTAGCAGGAAGTCCATGTTCAGTCTTAATTGATACATTTGTTGGTCCTATAGCGACTAGAACTTTGACTACCTCACATCCTGCCTCATAGTAAATGTTGCCACACTCAAAACACATGAGTTCTTTGTCTCTGCCCATAACAGCTTTTGTTAGTGCTAGGATGTCCAAGGTTATACCTTCTGGATTATTCTATCGAGCAGTTGCCACTTCCTGTTTCAGGGTCTTTAACTCTGCTTTGAGGTTATTATTTTCTCTTATTGGTGCAGTGATCCTAGAGTTTTCTGTATTCTTGATCTTTTGCTCTATTTGGGCAAATAATTGGGCAAGTGGCACATCCTCAGCATGTTGTGGAGCTGGTTCTTGTGTAACAGTTGTGGCTGTCAGGACTAGTTCTTGTGGAGCAGTCTCGACATGGATAGTTGGTTCTAATATGACTGGCTCTGGTGGGACAATCTTCTATGGAGTAGTTGGTTCTTGCGTAACAGTTGTATCTGTCAAGACTGGTTCTTGTGGATCAATCTCGACATGGACAGTTGATTCTTGTGGAATTGTCCCTGCATCAACCATAGGGAATAGTGGATGAAGGATAGGAACGACCTGCTCCATATCTTGCCTTTCAATTGCAGCTTCGACAAACCTGGTGGACCTGGTTTTTCTCCTGGGTAAAGTAGAAATGAAAGTAGTGGTTTTCTTCTTCGTTGTTGGAGGAGGAACAGGGTGTTCTTCCTCAAGCACACAAGGAGGATATTCTGGTATACTGGGGTCTACGATGATCTGGATATCATCAATGGACATAGGATGTGCAGAATCATCAGGCAGCACCGATGATTCTGTTGTGAATTGAGTACATTCATTTTGAAAGGAGAAGATAGTTTCCTACAGTTCTGGGCATAAAGTAAAACCTGGTATTCGTACCCCTGTAGAATTATCTGTCGCAGTAGCCAGAGGGTTCTGATTTGATGTTGATCCAATTTGATCAATGGATCTATGAGGTTTCCCCTTGAATAGATGTTTCCTTTACTGCAAAGATGCACAGGTAATGATAGGAGGTGCTTGATCGGCTGTAGCAGTAATAGGAGAATCTTGTGTGATTGCAGCAACAATAGGAGGGATCTGTGTGATAGTTGGTGCCACAGCAGAGAGGGTAAGCAGTCTTGATGTTATAGTGGACCGTGTTATCCATGTTCACTTTTTAGGTAATGCAAAGGTAAGAGCATGGGTTTTCTTGTCAGAGGCAGGGGGTAGGATTTCAATAATCGGTGTAGCAGCCAAGTGCTATGATTGTGGTCAAGTGGTTGGCTCTTCTTCTGTTTGTTTGTCCACAGCTATAGGCTGTTGTAATGCAAAGTCATCAAGTCTTGTATGCCTGGTGCCATGATGGCTTTGGGTTATACGGTTTCTTTTCTGAGTCGTCTTATAGACAGCGACAGTAGGGATTTGGACTATTGTTGCAGCTGAGGGTAGAGGCTCTGGAAGAGGTCCATGGGTTGCATTGTCAAGGACTGGTATAATTCTTTCTGGATTTACAGATTGTGGTTGGTCTGCTGCAATAGGTAATGGGTTATTGGAAATGCCCATACCTCTGTGAATTAATAGGTCGATGAGTCTGTGATTAGAAACGCAGTTCTTGGGGCTCTTGGATTTTTTTACAAAATAGGCCATGTTATGTAATGCATGTAGGAGAAAATACGGAATTTTTATCAATTTATGATGTCGCAGATGTGATAATAAGATGAAATCAGAAAATAAACAACTTGGTATCGGCCTTCGCAGGTAATGTACATTTTTAGAAATTCTGCGACTTTCCCCCATGGCTCTGGTAAGGAATTGATGTCTACACCTCTGCCCTTGGTCTGAACTTGCTCATTGTTGATGAGAAACCCCTTCTGTGCAATCGGAAGATGTTTTTTTCTGTTAAACCATCGGTCTCCTATTCTTGGCAACCCTGTTACAGCAGCAATGCTTGCTTCTGTTACTGGAATCCTTACCCCATTCACCATTGAATACCCTTCAGTAAGATTTTGACTAAACTCCAATACCTCGTCCTCACTAAACTCTTTCAACTTCTTAAAATACGATATCCAGCCGGCCTGAAGAAATATTTGGTAGGCCTCTGGGTGTAGCAACAAACTGACCAAAGTTGCGGGTTCATATCTCACAGCTGATCCTCCCATGATGTTTCTTGAGAGTCTAACAGGCACGTAGGAGGAGAAACTATCACCTAAATGAGAGACGCAATAAACTCGAACGTGGTTTGCAAAAAGAATACAGTGTCTTAGTTAAAAGAAGTGTGGGTGGAAAGGTGGTGGAGGT
>JZKD02S1676422.1:0-37632 GCA_000966675.3 Picea glauca | reverse complement strand
CAGGTGTAACCGGTTAGTAAATAGGAAATCATGCTTTTATATCTTCATTACTTCAACACGTAGGATTAATCATGTACCTCAAATCTTACCGCACATAACGACCTGTTGGAGTAGCCACACAATCCAACCACCATCTGAGTGGCACAGCATGATGAAGGATCATGAAAGAAATGACAGCTTGTGCAGAGACATAGTCCTTACTGTAGTGAGCCAACTGGATATCGCCAAATGTGAAGTCACGTCATAATGAAGAAGCACTTTCAGATAGAAAGCATCAATATTGTCTAATTAGTGGTGTTGTTGCACGAAAGATTAGAGGGCTGGAGCCGCAACATCGACAAAAAAAAGAGTGAAGTGGCAAGAAAGAACAACAATAATTAGTGTATCAGCAGGTTCATTTTCAAAAATGTCGGAGGTAGGTGTAACAACGTTGAGATCATTCGATTTATCGGAAAAAGGTGCAACAGCATTGAAATCGGCCAATTTATCGGAAGAAGGTGTAACAGCATTGAAATCAGCCAATTTATCGAAAAAATGTGTAACAGCATTGAAATCAGCCAATTTATCGAAAAAATGTGTAACAACATTGAAATCGACCAATTCATCGGAAAAAGGTGTAACAGCATTGAAATTGGCCAAATGCTACCTTACTTCGATTCTAGGAAGTTTTTCAACTTCCATGAACTCATTGTTTCCTTCTGTTCATCAATCTACCTACACACACATAATTGCCTGATACCTTTCAAGGCTTTATTAGCATAGTAAATAAAATAGAACAATTTCAACTAAAAACGGAGAAATGCAAATTTTGCTGAGATTATTTATATACAAAGTCTGAGCAAAAGAATTCATAAAGTTCAGAAGGGGAAGGAGCAAGCTCCTTTCTGTTTAAGATTTGATAATTTGTATCAGTTGTACAGCTAGTTTTGAATTCTGTCTTGGACAGTGGACGTTGATACAGACACAGGCGATGACCATTTGCATGTAAGTGTGCATTGGATCCATCAATAGTAATCAACCGGACTATCCCATTAGGAAAGATGGTGTCTACCTCGTAAGGCCCTAGCCATCATGTACGCAGCTTACCTTGAAATTCCTTAAAGCGTGAATCATACAACAAAGCCCAATCTCCTTTTTGGAATAATTTCTTCTTAATGACTCGGTCATGCCATTTTGTTCTTTGTTGTTGAATCACTGTGGTTTGATGGATGGCGTCCAAATGCTTTTCATCAAGCTCATTGAGTTGCTGCAGTCTGGCTTTCTGTGCCATAGTCAAGTCGAGGTTGACTGTTGATGCAGTTCTTAAGGTTTTGATTTCGAATTCAATGGGAAAAATAGGGCTTTTTCCATATACCAGCTCGTAAGGAGAAAAACTAGTTGTGCTCCTCCAAGTAGTTCGGTAAGCCCATAGGGCTTCATGCAATCTGTCAAACCAATCCTTATGATTTTCTCTCACTGTTTTAATAAGAATGGCTTCGATAACTTTGTTGGTGCTTTCCACTTGGCCATTGCCTTGTGGATGGTATGGAGAAGCTATTCTATGTAGAACATTATATTTACTGAGTAGAGCTTCAAATTTATGTGATTTGAAAGGGGGTCATCCATCAGTGACCAATTCTCTGGGAACGTAAAACCTAACAAATATATCTTCAAACAAGAATGCTAAGACGACCTCTTCTGACGCTCGGATAAGTGCTTTTGCCTCCACCCACTTGGTCATGTAATCTATACAGACAAATATATAGACTTTCTTATTGGAAGGTGGGTGAATGGGTCCTACAAAATCCATGGCCCATCTTTCAAAAGGCTCTAACACTACCTGAGGCTGGAGCGGCATCTCATCC
This sequence comes from Picea glauca, assembly GCA_000966675.3. NCBI lineage: Eukaryota > Viridiplantae > Streptophyta > Pinopsida > Pinales > Pinaceae > Picea > Picea glauca. The sequence continues at coordinate 35,788 of JZKD02S1676422.1, read as the reverse complement.
CTGTGAGTTGGCTGACCCATACGTTGGCAACTGTCACAAGCTTGGACATACTTCTTGGCATCTTGAAATATGCTAGGCCAATAATAGCCCATCCTTAAAAATTTATGCCCGGTCCTTTTATCAGCAAAATGGCCCCCACAAGGGCCATCATGGCATGCTTTCAGCAAATCATAAACCTCATCATCCCTCACACATCTCCTAATTTCTTGGTCCAAGCCTATGTAGAAGAGGTATCCTCCTATCCAACTGTACCTAGCACTCTTTTGAATAATTTTCCTTCTTTCCCTAGGAGATAGATGTGGAGGTACCTTCCCTGCAACCAGATAATTAACAATGTCTGCATACCAAGGTGAGTGAGCAGATACTGCAAACAAATGTTCATCAGGAAAGGAATTGTCTACAGGTGAATTATCATAATTTATATGTAATCTCGAGAGAAAATCAGCAACCACATTTTCTTTTCCTGGTCTATCCACTATAGTGATGTCAAATTCTTGCAGTAGTAACAACCATCTTGTCACTCGGGCATTAGTAATAGGTTTATGCATTAGATATTTTATGGTTGTATGATCAGTATGAATAAAAGTTGGGTAACCGGTTACATAATGCCTGAATTTATTGATTGCATATACTACTACCAAGAATTCTCTTTCAGTAACTGTGTAATTTAACTCAGCAGGAGCCATGTTCTTGTTGATATAGTAGATAGAGTAGGGTTCTTTGTCCTCCTGTTGCCCTAGTACTACACCAATTGCAGTGTCTGAGGCATCTGAAGAAATGTGAAAAGGCAGATCCCAATTGGGCCCTCTCAAGATGGGAGCTATAGACAATCTTTGTTTAAGATCTACAAAGGACAATTCACAGTCGTCAGTCCAATGAAAGTTAACATCTTTTGTTAGTAAGAAAAAAAATGGAGAGGCAAGTTTAAAGAAATTTTTAATGAATCTCTTGTAATACCTGGTGTGCCCTAAAAAAATTCTTACCTCTTTCTGAGTTGATGGAGTTGGAATGTCCAAAATTACCTGGATTTTGGTTGGATCTACTTGAATCCTTGCATAAGAGATGAAGTGTCCCAGCACTACCCCTTCGCACATCATCATATGGCACTTTTTTGTACTTAAAGAAAGATGAGACTGTTTACATATTTTGAGCACTTTTTCTAGATTAGACAAAGCGTCTTCGAAATTAGTCCCATAAGGTGTAAAGTCATCCATGAATATTTCCATACAGTCATTCACCATATCAGAGAAAATACCAATCACAACTCTCTGGAAGGTGGCTGGTGCATTACACAAGCCAAATGGGAGAACCTTGTAGGAAAATGTACCCAAGGGCTAGTAAAGGTGGTTCTATCTTGGTCCTGTGGGGAAATTTGTATCTGATTATAGCCACTAAATCCATCTAGGAAAGAAAAATATTTTTTTCCGGCTAAGTTATCTAAAACCTGATCAATAAATGGCAGAGGGAAATGATCCTTCCGCGTTGCCTTATTCAGGGCTCTATAGTCCACACACACTCTCCACTTACAATTCATTTTAGGCACAATAACCAATGGTGATACCCACTCGTTGTCTGATATAGGATAGATGAATCCAGCGTTGAGGAGTTTCTGAAGTTCTTCCTTAACAATTTCTTTAAGGTTTGGGTTCATCCTCCTTTGCGGTTGGCAAATGGATCGACATTCTTATTTGATGTATATATGGTGGGTGCATAGTTCAGAGGAATGCCTTTCATATCCATGTAATCCCATGCAAATGATTCTTTATGTTCAGTCAGTAAATTCATCAGTCGGCGAGTTTCAGCGTTGGAGAGATCGGGACTGATGTTCAAGGTTTTTCCAGGTTCAATTTCTACAGCGATGCTCTTAGAAAGAAATCTAGGAAATAAGTCAGTTGTTGTTGTTTCATCATCTGTTGTTACAGCGTTTATTGTTACAACGACTGTTGTTACAGCTAAATCACTCTGATTGTCAGCAGTTTCTGAGAACATTTCCGAGTTCATTTCTTCTTGGGCCATAGGGTCAAAGACTATGATCAATTGGTGGTGTGTGTGTTGTGTAACATCAGAGGGCTCACAAATAAAACATTTGATTATCTCATCCTCTCTCTCATCCTTGAAACTCAAGGCCTTTCCTATAGTTAGCACAAGCATAGCACTTTCAGCCTCAGTGTCCATCCATATAGAGTTTTCAGGTTCTGCATTGGGTGTAGCATGAGGATACAGGGTAAGTTTTTTTGTGTCGTAACCATCAGAGATGGTCATAGAACCAGATCAGCAACCTATGAAGGCATCAGTTGCGGCTAACCATGGTCGTCCCAGAATTAGAGGATGGCCTCCCAGACTGGATTTGGGCTGCAACACGACAAAATCAATAGGATACTCCCATGAGTCTACTGAAATAACTAAATCATCGATTACTCCTTCTAGTCTGATGGTAGAGCGATCAGCTAATTCTAGAACAGTAGGAGTAGGTTGGATTTTTGTTCCGAGCTGCAGCAACTGCATATTTTCTATTGGCATGATGTTAATTGTTGCCCCTAAATCAACTAGTACATGCGGCATAGATGTCTATTCAATTTTAACTGTGACGGTAGGGTTTCCTGGGTCGCCATATTTAATAGGTGGAGTTTTTCCTAGCATTAGCTTAGACAAATACTCCACTGCATGCACTGTGAGGGGATCTTTAGGTTTTCGTCCAGGTTTTCTAATAAAAAGATACCTCACAGTCTTGGCATAAATAGGGACATCCCTAATTGCTTGCAGTAGTGGAATATTAACGTGCAGATTTTGCAATTCTCCAAGGAGATTGAAAGATGGTAATTCCATAGGCTTGGTAATTTTCAATCTTTCAAGGAATGGTGGGTCTATTGATTCTAGAATGGGTTGGTCAATTTCTTATGTATCAGTAGATGGTCTCTCCTCTGATTCCTTATCTGATTTTGAAGATGGAGCATCTTCAACTATTGGCTCAACTATTCTCCCTGTTCTTAAGTTTATTTCATCACAAGGCATAGGAGTAATAGATAAGGCTGGCACATTATGTATGTCTATGTTCTGAATGGCCTTATTATTTGGGTTTGGGTTAGGTTGCATCGGCATCTGAAGTCATAATGGAGGATTGTTTGGTGAGTTATTGGGAGGCAATTGCAGTTGTTTCTGCTGGTATGGGGGTTGGAACTGTTGTTGAAAGAAGTTCGGTTGGTGTTGGCTTTGATAATTGAGTTGTTGTTGAGGACCTCTCCCATATGGGTTCCATTGCCCATAGTGATTCGGTTGTTGGGGCATAGGTAACCATGCATTGGGATCCTAATAAGAGGGTGGCATTTGATTTGGAGGGGGGGCATTCGACTGGCCATATGGTAGCTGATTGTTCCAATAATTAAATGTTGGAGGAGAGAATTGAGAATTCATACCTTGACCTCTTGGCTGCCATTGTCTCCTTTGTGTGATCAGATAGACAGCCTCTGCTTCCTCATTAGTTGCCTTCATTGATGCTTTTACCCCTGGTAGAGAAGGACATTGGTCAGTGGCATGGTCTAATTCACAAATAAGGCATACCTGGACATTGTTCAGTGGGCACTCCCTTGGTGGATGTTTCTTCCTACATTTTGGATAGAAAATGCATAATACTTGCTCTGGTTTTGCTTGTTTCTGTTTGACCTGGAAAGTATCCATTTGTGAGGCAAAAGAGTTAATCTATGTTTTGAAACTTTCTAATAGATTACCTATTTCTGCTCTTGTTGCTCCTCCATTTGTTGATTTTTGTACCCTTGAAAAAGTAGTATCCTTGGTAGCTGGCTTATTCACTGTAGATCCTCGAGAACATATTTTGCAGAGGTCTACAATGTCCTCATAGGATTCCTTAGATATATCTCCTTTACCAAGCATATTCATCATATCTAAACAATCTTCTCTAACTCCTTTTAGCAAAATGGTTTTCAGAATGTTCTTACTCACATCCGAATGGCCAGACTATTGTAGATTGTATTAGAGTCACTCCACAAAGTCTTCGAGGGTCTCATCCTCCTTCTGTGACATTTTGAATAGCTCCTCTCTTCATTACCTTGTTCGACAGTAGTATTGGTATTTGTGCAGGAAAAGCTGCCTCATTTGTATCCATGTTGAAATGTTTTCCCCTCCAAGGCTCATGAACCATCTTAACGCATTTCCTTTTAATGTGGCTAGAAATAGTTTAAGCTTCTGCGCAGTGGTAGTGTAGTCATAGCTTCTACACAAAATGTCAAATTCAAACAAAAACTCATCTGGATCTTCAGTAGATAATCCATGAAAATTTGGGAGAGCCGAGAGAGGTGTGTTTTTCATAGGAGCCATCCCTCATGTGGGAACATCATAAATAGGAAAAACCAGGCTAGAGATGATGTTTTCATTGTTTACCTGATCCTCGTTGTTCTGTGGATTCTCTTTGTAGAGATATTCTTCATTATCCCCTTGATTCTCCATATGTTCTCTCTCCCTCCACTCAATATGAATAGTGTCCCACTCTTCCTTAGTGACTATCCGACCGTTGATCTGATAAAAAGCTTCTTCTAGGTTTTCTCAATTCCAGGCTATACTGCTTTGATCATCAATGTTCTCCAGTGTTGCTTGTTGATTTGTTGGTGACAAATCTTCAGCTTCGCTTTTAGCTTCAGCTTCAACTTCAGCCCTTGATGAGAATGATGTTTCGAGAGGGGGTGTTTCTGTTGACTGCGGATCACGTCCTCTTGGAGGATTGGCAGGGAGAAAAATGGATCCTAAAGAAGAATCTGCTCTGGCTATAATCTCATCAACAATGGTACATATTCCCAGTATGTTAGGATTTCTTCCTCCACGTCCTCTGGTGCCTGTAATGTTAGTATTTTGGGGTGTTCGTTCTCGCGTTTGGTGATTCATGCAGACTATTCATTCCTTAAAAAAAAAAAACTAATGTGCTTACCAAAATCTACAATTATCTTCCCCGCCAACGGCGCCAAAATGTTGGTCACTTTAATTGTCTAATTGAATGGAAAATCAAAGTGTTCAATATAAATTGTCAACCCAGGGAAGTCTATTATTTCAAGATAATTTTTCACAGTCTATGCTAGATTATGAAAGCATCTCTAATCTAATTGCAGTAGGGAAGTTCTTTTTTTTAACAAAAACAAACAAACAATATCACTAACACAATTGTGTTGATACAACTGGAGTGCTACAGAATTAAAATCATAATTGCAATCTAAACTGATGAATATATAAAAACCCTGAATTGCCTACCCTAATCTAACTTCCTAAATTACTTTTGCAGGAAGAAACTTTGTACTATTCCAGAAAGGAAATCTACTTATTGCAAGAAGCTACTTCACACTTTTATTTCTCAAAACAAGATTTTAACCTAATGCAAAAAAAAGGAAAAGCAGTTCTCTAGCCATGTTCAGCAACTGACTTCTAATTCTCATGAGACAAGTTTATGCGCATTTACCAAGAAGGAACTAAACTGTAACAGCAGTTGTATTCAAAAATATCTAACAGTTAAACCAATTGCAATGAAAACGACTAAATCTATAATTCGAAATAGAGGGGAATCGGTGAGGAAGGTGGGCCCTTTCCTTCTCACTAAATCCACTCAAAGAGATAGGTTACAGTCTACTAAAGAAATTCAATCCACTTCTTCATTTAATTGTCAAAAAGATGTCTGTGTACAATAATCGCTACTTTCTTCAGTTCCAGGGAAAAGACTAACAACCCTTTACATTACAAAAGCTCTGCTATTTAAAGTCAAAGTCAATCAGTGTTCAGAAACATAACAGTATTGAGAATCCTCGATTCTCAAGTTGTTCACTAGATATCATTAATACAAAATCTTGAATTCTCCTTCATCAACATCGTGAGCTAGCATTCTAATCAGCAGGTGTTGCAGCAGTCGTATCACAACAGGACTGGTGGCGTCTGTTGTAACAGCTTCCAAGATTAACAGGCTTCTATCGTAGCAGTTGTGTAACAGCTTCCAAGATTGATGGGAATCCATTGCAGAAGTCATGTAACAGCTTCCAGGATTGGCGCATAGCTCTAACAATAGCGAGTTTCTCAAAGTGGGTTGTTCTAATATTTTGATCATTAGTTAAATCATTTCATGGGTAAAATAAGTGAGCGTTATCAATCAAACATGCTAAGTAAATGAAAATATAAAAGCAAGATGAATAGTTCATACCTTGCGAAAAAGGGTCTTGGTGCTCATTATAATAGTCATTTAGCTTAGGAATGAGAAGGTTGAATGATCAAAAGGTGTAGTGAAAAAGGGGCATTTCAGGGTCCTAACACCAAGCAGGCCAAGTGTTGTAATCATGCTCTAATACCAATTTGTAACACACCCACGACGAGGCATAAAAATGTTCGCTTTTCTTAAAAGACAGATTCTTCATCCATGGTTTCTAATTTGGAAGGTCGAGGAACTAGTCCGACCTCCCAGTCAAGGATCCCTAATTTTGGAGCCAAACGACTCTCTGAGACCTTGATGGTCTCATTCTGTAATTAGACGCAGACCCTTTCGACTTTCTGGTGCAGGTCTAAAGGTACCCACGACCCTCCTCTTCACGCCTGCAAAATCTCAAAGTTTGGGCGCTAGCTCCTTTTGTAATAAGCCCCTTCCTTGATATGACCTTGGGCGATGGCCTTACATAACTACATGATTGTGGGTGCGGCCAAGGGTGGTTTGAAACCAAACTAATTTTCGCCCCGTAATTCACCTTGAGCCTCCACGTGTCCTTTCTCCAAAACCATGGACTGGATTGCAGCTCGCCCTCGACTTTTTAAAGTTCGCACACCTTCGGTCCCCGCAATGCGATGAGACCGTTGATCTCACGACCTTGACAATGATTATGAACTTGACAACTCAAATCTATCCTTTCCAAATCTACGGATCAGATATAATCTTTCTAAATCAACGGTTGTGATTTATTTCATGATTCAAGTTTTGGGAGTTTCAACTCTCAACCCTTACCTTCTCCCGTAGTGACAAATCTCATGCCATGTGTCCTCTTTAATCAATGGTGTTGATCGCTTCACATTTTGAAATTCAGGAGTCTCAAATATCAACTTTTAATTCCTCTCGAAGTATGCAGATTTTTGTCGCGTGTCCACTTGAATCGGACGATCGAGGCTTACTTCGGGTCTTTAGCGCTTTTCAACCAAGACTGGATCAACGGCCTTCAGCCCCCTTCTCAATCAACAGTTGATATTCTACTTTGGGACTCTGGCACTCTCACCCTCTACTTTCCTCCGGAGTATTTCATACCCAGAGTGCAAGATCTGGCACCATGCGTCCACCTTAAATCGGCGGCTTTCCTCTACTTCAGGACTTAGGCCTTCGGGCATCTCAAACTTCAAATCCTCCTTGATTTGTTTCCTTTGGAACGTTCTATCTGGATTTCATGATCTAATGACATGTGTCCTCCTTCATATCGATGGCTCCTAGTTGTTCGGGCTTCGGCAATTTCAAACTCTTATCCATCGTGTTCTCGCAGAGTGTTTTCACCCAGAGTTCGTGATCAGTCGGCATGTGCCCTCTAGATCTAACAATCCAGATTCTCTTCAGGTCTTCGGGTTGCTTTCACCCAAGGACAATGGATGTCTACCATGTGTCCCTTTCGATCTGACGATTGAGGTTCACTTCGCCTCTCTGGCTCTCCAGGCTTCAGGAGTTTCAAATCTCGACTGAAACTCTCGAAGTGATTTCTCTGGAGTTACTGATCTACTCACACGTGTCTCCTGGTGATCAATGGTTAGGATCTACTTCGGGTCTTCAGCGTTTCAGCTCTCTCCTTGACCACAAGCTCTCGCTCAGGAGTTGTAGATCTTACGCCACTTCTCCCTCTTTGCGATGAATGGTCCCAATTTACTTCGGGACTTTGGGACCTTGGTCAGTCAACCCTTCCATGCACACAAACATTAAAACCTATTCACTTTACCTTAGATCGAACGACTAACGTCCCTTTGCGCTCAAATCCAACGGTTAGGATATGTTCCTTCCCAACGCTTCTTGTTGGCCCTCGACCAAGTTTTGGAGTACCTTGGTCGTGTTTGTCCATTTTTGGGTCTTCGACAGGCAGGTCGAAGACGGAGCACCCAAGCGAAGCAGAGATTGTGGGATCTTTCCCCCCTTTTGTGGGATTTTTGGGTTCAGGTCTTATGTAACGGGTATGGGATGTCGGCCCATGGTTTTACCCATGCTTAGGCCCCATTTGTAAATGTATAAATAAGTAGCTAGGCATTGTAAGAGGCATCAGATCTAAGTTGGCTTTGTGCAAAATATGTAAAGGTTTCTAAGTGTGATTAGTTGTGAAGGCTATGTGCATAATATGTGTTGAGAACTTGCAGAGTTATGTGCAAGTGATTGTAAGAAGGCTCTGTGTTGTGCCAAACTCGGGGAAGGAGGATCTGGCGAAGTGCGCGCAGATATCCTTCCCTATGCGGAGTTGGTTTTTTGGCTTTATGCATGTAAGAAGATTGAAAGAAGATGAAGAGTTGGTGGACGTAGCCCCACGCTGGGGGTGAACCACGTATATCCTGTGTTGTGATTGCTTTGTGTTATTGATGTGATTTATGCTTAGTGTTGAATCTTTATGTATGTTAGATGCATATGATGTCATAGCTTATTTCTTAATAACATGAATGAATGTTAGATATGTTTGATTATATGTTCTAAATGGTTAGATATGCTTAGATCTTGTTGAATACTGCGTTGTTATGTAATTAGGGTTTTATCTGCGATGTGAATAAGGGTCAAAGACTAATGAACGTTAATTGCTAAGTGCTCTGTGAAGTATTTTGATCACATATCTGTGTCCCAGATAGGTAGTAGACACTTGAGTCCTACAACTCCCCCTACCTCTACCTCAGGTGAGACATCATCTGCTTCACAGGTGTTTCCGAAAGGGCCAGTAGTTAGGGTTTTGTTGGTGCATTGTTGAAGCATTGAACCCTAGGTCTGCCCCTGTGCCAACACTTCTCCTCTGCTTCCCTGGACGTTGATCTAATGGTCCAAGCTTCTCCCCGCAACCGATCTCACAGCTATTGTCGCTCCTCCTCCTAAGATTTTGATTTCTTCTGACTTGGAAGAGTTTGGTAGATGTTCAAAGGCCTCACCCTTCGTTCCTCCTATGAGTCCAACTATCTTGGGTCCTATCTTCACTCTTGAAAACATGGACTCTTCTGAGATTTTTTATTCTCTCAGACCGACGGTACCGAGGGACTTCGTTACTCCACAGATTTCCAAAAGGGCTCACGACCACCCATCTCGCAACTATTCAGGTTCTGGTAGTCATGATCCAACCGATATTAAGGTGTCCGTCGATCGATGGTTCACAGCAATTGTGGGGTCCCAATGTGCATGCTCTTTATCAGAGAGATCAACCTCCGCAATCTGGAAGTACTTGCCCAACCTGGTCAAACCGGAGTCGTTGGTCTTCTAGCCCGACAAGATCAACGGAAATGGTGAATTACGGGCCATGAACTAGTGTGTCCACTACTTTCGCCTTCGCGCTCCGCAATGATTCCCCACCCTTGATCTCCATTCATAGATCGACTGTTCACAGTGATTGCAGGGTCTCACCTCCGCAATATGAGAAGTGCTCTCTCGAATCTATTCTAATCCTAGTCGTTGATCTTCCATCCCCAACGAGATCAACGACGTGGGTTGAATGTGGGTCATGAACTAGTAGGTCCTCTAAATTCACCTTCGCACTCTGCAATGATTCCCAACCATCGATTAAATCGAGCAGCTAGTGTTTGATTCAGTAACTCCAGTGAGTATTTGAGTCGATCTGACAACCAGGATGGCCTCTCCTCCTTTTAAACGGCTCGCATCCATCTCTACTATGAGACTCTTAAGTCATGGGTAGTTCTGGTAACTTGACTATCATCTACCTTAGATCTGACGGTCGGGACGGTTCCCGGGAATCCTCAGATCTAAGGCTCATAGTTAACTTCAGGACTTTGAGACTTCGGGTATTTTACCTCCCTTACGATGAACTCGCTAAATTCGTCGAACTCGCGAAGTCCGAATGACTCCACGGTTAACTCCCAAGCTCTTTCCCGTACCCAATGGTCACAATAGACCGTAGCTTCTTTCGAACAGATTTTGTTCATTCGTCTTCCAAATAAGGGACCTTCCCTTTCGATACTTCAACCTCATTGTTCTTCATGTGCTTCGTTAGCTCTGAAAGGATTAAGAGATTTGCGCTCTTTCTCTTGAACTTAACACTTGGAAGAACCCTTCTGCATACCCCTTATGCTCATTCTTCAACTCTATAACTTAAGTGGTTCTCAGTCTCTACCTGCCTCGCAGAGAGCCTATGCATAGGTGCACTATCTCTCTTGAGCTTTAACAGACTCCCTCCTCCAAGGGACTCAGAACGACTAGGAATGTCGACATGCGTACGTGAAATTGTGCCCAAGGTCGATGAACTCATAGTTCGTGGATCTAGCTTAAGCCACCACAGAGCGCAAGCATTTACGAAGACAAAACATGTCCAATCCATACTTGCTTAAATACACACTTTAAATGAGAATAAAGATATACAGAATAACCATTAATCAAACATACACATCGTTGGGTCCTTCATAGTATATCCCTTTTCATTACATAATTACATCTTAATTTCAGAGGGTATGAGAATACTTATCTATTACAAGTTGCATCCAACCAACTGAATGTGGGTGTCTTCCTTTCCACCCAACCATAGGCTCAGAGGCATTCATTCTTAGCACTCTGGCCACCCCTGTGTGAAGCCATGATATCACTAGGGAATTTACACCATCTCTCAGAGAAACTCTCTCTGTCACAGCGACCCTACGAGGTTTATCAGATGCTTCCTCAGCATCAAGCTCTCATTCAGGTTCTTCAGGCCATGTTCTCGTAACTTCCTTTGGGTTCACATATCTCCCTTACGAGCTTGTGCTCTCATCCCCGTGTCTCCTCTCTTGATGTTTCTCTGTATGTATCTTACCTTCCCTCCTCTGGAAGGTTTCCGAGCTGTCTTGTTCCTTCTGTCAGAAGGAAGCTCGGGTCTGCAAGTCTCTCTGGTACTTCGAGCTGACATCCTGCAGTTAGACCATGCTTCCATTCATGGGGGTGGTTGATAATTCAACCACTGGTCCTTTCTTCATTAACTAATTTATTTCCTCTAGAGATATCATGGCTCATACTTCAAGGCTTCACCCCCCAATAGCCAGTTATGGGCAGTTTAACAATAATACATTTACATTGTCCACATGCCTTAGCATGGTAATCCTATTTTATGATTAATTACAAGCTGGGGGAAACATGGGTGTTACATTGGGCCTCTGATAACAATGTGGTGTACAATTTGAAGAAGAGGTAGATGTCATTTGAGACAAACACCTTGCATGTGATTTCACTTCTAGATCCTAATGAGGGAGACAGGTACAATGAGTCAGTGGATGAGGATGTGCAATTCTCTATTATTCACAACATATATAAGATCACCGAGCGCATGGAGGATTACATCAATCCCACTACAGACGGAGAGTTAAGTTGGTAGAGCATCAAGTCTTATGATACTAACTCTGAATATGCCATGGAAATGTGGCAACGGAAACTCTACGAAATTTCTACAAGTAGGTGCCCTCATATCACCATTTAAGTGCACTAGAAAGAAATTTGATCATGCCGGTACGATGGGTCAGATCTAGTGGATGTGTTTATTTCCTAGATATGGCACATTCTCGGACACCACTAGTTTCACGCTCTTGATACCGTGCTCATAATCATACTTGCACAATGGTGGGAAGCATATCGAGAACCATATCGAGAATGGGTAGTGGTCAAAGCATCCATGCAGGAAAGGTTCAAATAAGGTGTAGATATTTTTTGATACACATGCCCTTGAAAATGGCGATGGATAGTTAAGTAGTAGCGCGATGCATCTAGTCAATATATGAATGCCTAGAATATGTTGTCGAAAAATCATCCTATACCCCTGGTCCCTGGTTCTCCATTATGCAAGTAAGAAGGCCACATGCATAGGGAATGGACATGGATACCCCATCAATACCCACCAAAGAAATGTTCCCTACGCTACTCTTCCCCAACCCCATTAAGAAAACATATGAATTGGGCATACCTACAGAAGAACTACTTAACCAGTGGATACTACCAGAACTGGTTGAGCCCAGTACAGTGCCTCCATGGCGAAAACTGATCGATTGTGCATGAATAAGCAAACCTTGCAACCGCCAGGGGTCGTTGCATCCAATTAAGCCAAGAATAATGTGATGTCGGTGTGCAAAGGAATGTTCATGGTACCCCTAAAGAATAATAGTCACACATGGGAGGCGTTGTCGAAGTCATCATCAATTTACAAGATCTGTCATGGGAAACAGATTTGTGATAGTAACGGTCCATAGGACAGGTAGTTATATTGTGTCAATTTCATCCATTTTCAAGAATATGGGCTCATTAATGGTGCTGAAAAGAGGACAATTTGCTTGATTCAAAATAAATCAGGGGTTAATTACAGGGGCTGGAGGAAAGATAGGAATTAAGGCTATAATGACTACTAATCATCCAACATGACAAATCCAATGGCTAGGATGGAATATGATACCGGTTGGCTCAAGGAAAATATGGGATAGTAACTCCACATGCAACAACAGGCATGCCAATGATACTTTGGTCCACCAATGATGATGATTTTATCTTACTCAAGACAGTCGCAATGGTCATTCCATGAGGCAGTTGGCTCGAGGATGAGCCAACTAATAGTGGTGGGGGCATATTGGCACCCAAAGTTTTGGGTTAATCTCACATGCGCGCACAAACAAAGTTGTGTGCGCCCATTTAATTTTTGCACACACACAAGCAATTGTGTGAGGATTGATAAGAAGTGTGCGTCGAACCAAGTTTTGATATTGCACACTAAACCCAAGGTCTACCAAATGTACATCGGTCTGAGTTTTGGATGCGCACCAGAAATCAAGAAGACGCACGCTGGAATCAAGAAAGAAATCACTTGGAAATCTCCCCAAATGATTACTTCCAGCAACACGAGGGAACATGGAGCAGACAAAAGATGATTTGGTGAGGAATTTAAGATTGCCTCGATTCTAAAAAGGATACGTGGAATGCACGCAAGTGGCAGAAGCATGCGAGACTGATACTCAGTAGAGAAAGTGGAGCAGAATCAACAAAGAGAGTTTTAGAGTTGAGAAGGCTATAAAAGAAAGCAAGGACAAGAAAGAAGAGGTTATTGTTGTGGTTTTTGTCATTGTAGAGTGAATTCAATACATCATTGTGGTTGTCTATTGTTGAAGAGCTCACTCTGAGCCTCTGTAGTATTGTAATGTTGAAATGGTTCTAAATGTAAGCCTGAGTCTTCCATAACTCTAAGGTCTGAAAGGATGCGCATGGTGCAATGTATTGTAAATATGGGAAATTATCTAAAGAGAACATGAGACTCTGTTGCTGTCAACTATGCTTTGCTTAATGTATTCTAGGGTGTGATGGAATGGGAAGAATAATAACACTACAGCGATTATGTTTTATCATGTGTTACTTATGTGGTAATTGGATATGTATATCTATTGTTTTTGCATATTAATGATAATAAGTTGTCAATTATGGAATTTATGAACGTCAACTAGATGGATATCTGTGTATTTATCCCTTCATCCCTGTAACGTCTCCAACCACCAACAGGTTAGGCAACGCCACTTCTTGAACGTTTCACTTAGCTCTGATACCATTTTGTGAAATTATATGCACGCATATCTAACACAATTAATAGTTACAGCATTATGTTCATGCCACGTATTCATGCGGAAATAATCATTAAAACATATTGAAATATACTCTAACCATACATAGATCAATGTGGAAATAATAGTAAGCCTACACACACAGCATATCTGATATATACATGCATTACTCATCAAGTTATAACACATGTGCAATTACACAACATACAATTAACGGAGATTTGGCACTTATCTTTCAATAGATGACCACCAAAATGTGTGCATACCTTCCACAAACCTCCCAGCCTTAGACCACGCTGCTCATCATGCTCAGCAGTGCGTCACCCCCGAGCTGGGACTAAACTCCACCGGGCAAGGGATTCCTAGGCTTGGTAAGGGCAACAGGAAAGTCGCACAGGTCAACAAGAAGGATTATCTCCCATAGCCAGCTCACACTAACAACCTACAGCCTCTCATTCCCCACATGCATGTCCCACCCCACGAAGTGTGCCCCTTCTCTACTCCACACTCCTTCAGCTGCCCCACTTCCCTTCCAGGGCTTCAGCAACAAGTCGGACAAGAATTCTTTTAGCACTATAGTTGTAGTTCGGCTCCCTCTAGGAAATCATTCCCCATCAACCTCTCTCACCTGGAGAGAGTTGCTTGTAGGCCTGACAACCTACTTCTTCAGTCCACGGGCCTGACAACCTGCCTCTTCAAACCATAGGCCTAACAACCTGCTTCTTCAGTCCATCTTCTAAGTGAATTCCCGAAAAGGTGATGGCAACAGCAAATCTCAGTAAGAGCAGATGATTGCAGCAAGACACACTCAACCAAGGAACTATGTGGGCTGCAACCACCAACATTTATGACCCAACATGGCTCAGAAAGTTACAGGGTGCCTACTTGTTCAGAGGTCGATGATGGAGATGATGGTGGCTCAGTACGTGATTCAATAGTGAATTGGGTAAGGTGACAAACTTCCATAGAATCGTCATAGTCGTGAGAATGGTGAGAAGGAGGAACCCCCAACGAGCTGGATTTCCCCGTTATAAACTGCATGTTCCCATGTTGACACATGTCTTCCTCAAGCCACCTGAGTTCCACTTAGCACTTGTTCCCTTTCCAGGAACTTAGGACAACACCGATCATGTCCACCTTAGCCTTTAGGAAATAATAATAAAATATTATTCCCTTAGAGGTAAGCCCTCTAACTTAGCCCCTAGGCCTAAACACTTATCCCCCTCTCTTACCCTACATAGTGGATCTTAGTCCCCCATAACTCTTTCTTCTTGGTCGGTCTACATGCAGCAGTGTAATTTTATTAATGATATGTGTATTTACATATAAAAATCAGGCTCATGGCCTTAAGCATCTAGGCTCTCTGGCCTAATAAAAAATTGAGTCTTCAGCTTATAAACACTTGGATCACCAGCCTATAATCATAATTAACATTCAGTAGGGGCTCGACCTTGGGGTGTTACAATCCCATCCCCTTATTTTTGCACTGTCCTCAGTGCAACTTACTGACACAACCAAAACAATATCTCCAAAATATTCAAAAATATGTGGGTACTTTGCCCGCATAGCATCTTCATGCTCCCATGTTGCGTCCTCGGGACCATACCAGGTCCACTGAACTTTTACAAGCCCTATGGCTCAATTCTAGAGCTTCTTGCTTTTTTGATCCAGTATACGCACCGGACCTAAAAAGCACTTTCCTGATCCACCTGAATCACATTCCAATCAATAACATGATTAGCACCAGGTACATATTTCTTAAGCAATGACACATGAAATACATGATGTATAGACATGCATGCAGGAAATGCAAGCCTATATTCTACTGGGCCAATCCTCTCTAGGATTTAAAATGGCCCACAATACCGAGCTGCCAACTTTGAACAATTTCCCAACTTCAGGGAACTTTTGTTGGCCTTCACTCTCAAGAATACATGATCCCCTATTTTAAATTCCCTGTGAGTTTTGTTCTTATCAGCATAAAGTTTATGTCTATCTTTGGCAGCCTTCAAATTCTGCTTAATCTTCAGCATTTTTTCTTCCATTTCCTTGAGCAACTCTGGCCCAACCATTACCCTATCAGTTGGGTTGTCCCAACTTACTGGGGTGTTGCACTTTCTGCCATAAAGTGCTTCAAATGGGCTCATCTTTAGGGATGTTTGATACCCATTATTGTAGGCAAATTATACCAAGTGTAGATAATCTTCCCATTTAGAAGGTTTGTCCATCACATACATTCTTAGCATATCTTCTATCACTTGGTTCACCCTCTCTGTCTTCCCATTAGACTCAGGATGATAAGCAGTGTTGAAGTTCAGATTCATTATGAACCCTTTGAATAACCCCTTGCATAACTTTGATGTAAACTTCGAGTCTCTATCAAACACAATTGTCTTGGGTACACCATGCAAGTGTGCTACTTCCTTCATATAAATATCAGCACCATTAGTTGCTTTATGAGTAGTCTTCATAGGAATGAAATGGGCAGCTTTAGCAAGCTTGCCCACCACTACCATGAATGCATCATGTTGCTTGCTCGTTTTGGGAAATCCCATGATGAAATCCATTGTTACCACTTCCCATTTCCACTCAGGAATGGGTAATGGTTGTAGTAACCCATTCAAGTGTCTATGCTCATCCTTGACCCTTTGAAATTCCAAGCATTTAGCAATAAAATCAACAATGTCCCTCTTCATGCCTAGCCAATATATTGGGTTTTGACTGTTGAAATTGTTTTCTGATATCCTGGGTGTCCTGCATAAGGTACATTGTACATTTCTTTTAAAATCACACTCCTCAATTCAGAAGAGTTGGGTACATAAACTCTGTTTCTGTATAGGAGGATTCCATCAACTCTCAATTCATAATCCTCAACCTTCTGTTGCATTTTACCTTGATGCAATTTTGTTACTAAATCCATGTACTGCAAAACTGATTTTAAGGCCTCTACAAATTTGTCTTTCAAATCTAATTGGTACATGCTAATGGTTGTAGCATGCAACTCATGCACTCTCCTATTGAGTGCATCAGCCACTTTGTTCTCTTTCCCCTTGATATGCTTTATATCAAAGTCATATTCACTAAAAAACTCTAACCATCTGCTTTGCCTAGAATTTAGAGTTGGTTGATCAAAAAAATACTTTAGACCATTATGGTTTGTCCTCAGTTCAAACCTTTTTCCCATGAGGTAGTGCCTCCACTTCTTCAAGGCATGCACTATGGCTTCCAACTCCAAATCATGAGTGGCATAGAGCCTTTCATTCTCCTTCAACTTCCTTGATTCATAACATACAACAAACCCATTTTGACTGAGGACTCCACCCAGTCCTTCTTTACATGCATTTGTTCATACAATGAAGTCTTCATTTGGATCTGCAATCCTCAGAATTGGAGCACTGGTTAACAGTTGCTTCAATTGTTGGAAGCTTCTTTCACATTCTTTTGCCCATTGAAAATTCTCCCCCTTCCTTTACAAGGAAGTGATGGGGTGAGCTATTCTTGAAAACCCTGCAATGAACCTTTTGTAATAGCTAGCTAGACCCATGAAGGATCTGACTTATGTCACATTATTTGGCGTTGACCATTCTCTAATGGCTTCTATCTTTTCAAGGCCCATTGCTATCCCATCCTCGGATATGGTATGCCCCAAATAATGAATTTTGTTTTGATAAAATGAGCACTTGCTCAATTTGGCATACAGTTGATTCTCCCTTAGCACTTGCAACACCATCCTCAAATGATGCTCATGCTCTTCCTCTGACTTGGAATATACAAGGATGTCATCCAAAAATAAAATGACAAACTTGTCTAGATATTCTCGGAAAACACCATTCATTAAGCACATAAAAACAACAAGTGCATTTGATAACCCAAATGTCACCACTGTGAACTCATAATGACCATACCTTGTCCTGAAGGCGGTCTTGTTAATATATTCCTCTTTAATCCTTATTTGATGGTATCCTGACCTGATATCTATCTTGGAAAATATATTTGCATCCTTGAATTGATCAAAGAGATCATCAATGCTTGGCAGAGGATATTTGTTCTTTATAGTTACTTTATTCAACTGTCTAGAGTCGATGCACAATCTCAACATCCCATCTTTATTTTTCATGAACAAGATTGGGGCACCCCAAGGTGACACACTTGGGCGTATATACCCCTTCTTCATAAGTTATTCAAGCTGCATTTGCAACTCCTTCAGTTCGGGTGTACTCATTCTGTAAGGACTCTTTGACACTGGAGCTGCTCCAGGCATTAAATTTATAGAGAAATCGATGTCTCTCTTTGGGGGTAGCTCTAGTACCTCCTTGAACACATCTTCAAAATCTTCTAGGACTGCATGATCCTCCAAATTTGGCACCTTATCCTTAGATTCTTCCTCCATATGGGCTGCAAATATTTGACAGCCTTTCCTGTAGCATTTCTTCAGCTGCATTGCAGAAATTTCTCTGATAGTCACTACCCTAGGAATTCCTTGGATTGTTCTCTTTTTCCTTCCTCATCTAGGCAAGTGAATGCCTTGTTACGATAGTCTAATATGGCATGGTTTTAGTCTTACCAATCCATACCAATTAGGCAATCATAAGATCCTAAAGGAAAGATGTTCAAATATACCCTTATGCTCAATCCATTCATGTCCATAAGATATGACTTAACCATCTTGTTGACTTTTCTTTTGGCTCCAGTAGCGAGTTGCACCAACCAATACTTTCCATGCTTGTTTCTTGGCAATTGCAAACTTTCCACCATATTATGATCTATATAACTATGAGTAGCTCTTGAATCAATTAAAATAGTAATGGTTCGGTTGTTGATCATACCTTCCACTTCAATCATATGTGATTGATACTCTTCTTTCTTGTTGTCCAAGGCTGCATAGATCCTTGGTATCTTTATGCCCATGTCCCCCACTATTTCAGCTCGCTAAACATTGTAAACAACTCTCTCTTTGTCACTTCTGTGAGGAAAATCTCTAAACATACTATCACCTTTACAACCACAACATTGAATAGGTGGCTTCCTTGGCCTTTGACCACCTGTCTCAATCGTTCTAGGTTCTCTAGAAGTTGATTGTCCCTGAGGATTATTTTCGAAGAATGGTGGCTTAATTCCCTTCTTCCTCTGATCCATATTGAATTTCTTTTTGTCTTCCCAAGCTTTTTGGAAAGTTGGCCTTGCTTTTTGTTGATCATATGGGCACTTAGCTTGCCTTTTCGTCTCCTCCAATGTTTTGGGATCATCATATTGTATTTTGTCACTAATGGATGGTGGAAACCCACTCAAATACCTTTGAATCGTGACTGTCTCATCCTTGATGAAAGAAACATACTTCAGTTATTCTAAAAACCTTCTTTCATACTCATCAATGGACATACTTCCCAGCTTGAGTTCAAAGAACTCTTTCATTTTCTTATCATAGTACCTCTTAGTCAAGTATTTCTTTTCAAAATACTTCTTGAATTCCCTCCAAGTAACATCTTTCTCTTTGATGTGTTGCACCTGCACAAGTTGATCCCACCACATGGATGCCTTACCTTTGAGTTGATAGATGGCAATTCTTCCCTCTGCATGAGAAGATTAATTATGCAATTGAAAATACTTTCTCATGCCCAGCAACCATGTCTTTGCATCTTCATCCTTCTTGTGCTCCCCATCAAATGTAGGAGGTTTTATTTTGTTCATTTCTCCTCATAGCTCATCCTCCCCAGACCTTTTATGCTTCCTAACAGGGGATAGACTTGATTTGCGGTGTACTCTCTTATTGGAATGCCTTGGGAGTGTTGGTGATGTTTGTTGTCACTTTTTGTTCTTCTGTGAGTTCCTTATTTGCTTGAGCCACTCTCCTTATCCAATTTCATTTCTATTCTTTCCAGGCTCTGCACCAACTTTATGTTGAATTCTCCCTATTTCTCCCTGGATTTCATGAGCTTTTTGTTATCTGCTCGATGAGTCTGGACATATTTATGCAACTTTTCAATATTTTTCATCATGTTTCCTTCTTTATCTATCTCTTCTCCATACCCATTGGAGTTCGATCCTTCAACTCCTAAATCGACATCCATTCCTCTAACCTCATTTTCTGAACTATAAGCACCATGTGCCTTCCCCATTTCTCTGCACTATGTGACAATTTGGTTCGGTTCTGACAATCATTAACTCTGCAAAATGTGCAGTCAATAGAATTTTTTTGTCAAGCTAATAGACTTTAAAAATTTTCCAGAATAAATCAATCTGATTCAACAAAAACAATATTAGATTCCATTTTCAGCGGGTCTTGGTCGGTCAAGAACCCCTCAGGCTTCTATCTCTAAGCCATGCTCTGTTCTACAACAAATTTCGGGCATTATCCCCTTTTTTTTCTTCAGCCCTTGGTTCGCATGGGACCACGGTTGTGACCCAGCGCTTATGATTTGGGCGTTTATCCGGAGCCTTGAAACTTCGGGCTCCAAGCTTCGGAGGTCTCCCTTTTCCTGTGCATCCCAACATCACAGAACAACGAACTGTAGAACACGCGAAGAATGACAAATTTGTGTTCCACATTCCTTCATGCACCACTTCTTCCAGAGTGTCAAGTCTTTGTACTTCACGATCTGGCGCCACGCGTCCACTGGGGCCCATGGTTTCTATGCTTGAACTAATAAATACTGAAAATGTCACATCAACTTTAGTACTTTTTAAATTGTGGGGACATGGGTTGGTGGTTTTGGAGTAACCCGTCGATCGTTCCACAATTTTCCCCACGCTGACACGTACCCCTTCTGGGAAACCATGGTTTGGATTGCGGGACCTCCTTGTATAATTGTCTGTCGCGCAACTTCAATCTCCGCAATGTCGCATGGCCATCAATCTTGATAGATCGTGACCAAAGTTAATGTGAGCCTGATCCAGCTAAATTCTTCACCAAGTTCAACTACCTTGTGTCACCTCCAGGAGTGCCACATGACAGGACACACGAAGCCGACACGTGGTCCAATCAGGTGGGTGATATATGTCACATTCTAACTGCATTTCTACCTTACAAAGGTTCTTAACTCACTGAAACGTGGCACACATCCCATGTGTCCACATCATCCCTAGTGATGTCAGCAGGCCACGTCACTTCGGGACTTCGGGCTTCAGGATATTTCACCTTAGCATACCTCGTTTCTTTCGAACGTCGAATTCCCGAACAAGTCGATCTTCTGACATGCGTCTCCTTTGACGAACGGTCCGGATTGTCTTCAGACTTCAGGACTTCGGAGCTTTGGGCTTCAGAACTTCGGGAGTTTCCACTCTATTCACACCTTGTTTCTCTCGAATGTCGTATTCCCGAATAATCTAACTTTTCAACACGTGTTCCTTGCTTGGATCAACGGACAGGAATTGCACGAAGTTCACTCTGTCTTCTCTACAGGTGACCGAGAGTTGTGACCTTGACTTAACCTTTGGGCGCTTATCTCACTTTGCAAGATTGACAGTCATGTTTTAAAGAGTCGTGAAGATCAACGGCCAGGAGTGATTTTGGAAACTCAACTTTCTTGCGCTTTAATTTCCTTCTCGATCTCTGCAATGCGAAGATGCTCATCTGTGGTGGAATTGATATCCACCGTTGATCTGTTGATCGAGAAAGATCAACGATCCTGAGGGATTGCGGGGTATCAACTTACCCTCACTTTAATTTCCTTCCTGGTCTCCGTAATGGCTCCCCACCGTCGATTTCCCTTCAACGAGATCTGATGGTCATGACTTAATCTTCGCTTGATCTGACGGCTTATCTTGCTCTCACCCAGATCTAACGGCCCAACACCATGAATCTTTTGATTTCTTTCTCTGTGGCCATTTCTTAAACTTGTTACACCTCATGTGTTTCCGAACATAGTCCAAGTATTCTTTCAATGCCCTTCTGGCACTTTGTACCTCAAAATTCTCTGGATTTTCTTCATCGAATTTCTTATCCGTGGCCTATTCAGGTTCCGGGTAGAAACCATGGGCTCTGAACCTGAGTTTTGTCCATTTCGACAACAATTCTTTTTCAAAACTTTTGCTTCAGCTTCCACTAACATGGCCCATCTAGGATCAGTGTTGAAACCATGGCTCTGATACGATTTTGTAACGTCCCCGACCACCAACAGGTTGGACAACACCACTTCTTGGATGTTTCACTTAGCTCTGATAGCATTTTGTGAATTTATATGCACGCATATCTAACACAATTAACAGTGACAGCATTCTGCTCATGCGAAAATAATCATTAAAACATATTGACAATATATTCTAACCATACATAGATCAATGCGGAAATAATAGTAAGCCTACACACATAGCATAGTTGATATATCCTGGCATTACTCATCAAGTTATAACACATGTACAATGACACCACATACAATTAACAGAGATTTGGCACTTATCTTTCAATATATGACCACCAAACTGCATGCAGACCTTCCATGAACCTCCCAGCCTTAGACCACGCTACTCATAATGCTCAGCAGTGGGTCACCCCCAAGCTGGGACTAAACTTCATCGGGAAAGGGATTCCTAGGCTTGGCAAGGGAAACAGGAAAGTCGCACAGGTCAATGGGAATGATTATCTCCCAGAACCAGCTCACACTAACAACCTATAGCCTCTTATTTCCCACATGCATGTCCCACCACAGGAAGTGTGCCCCTTCTCTAATCCACAGTCCTTTGGCTGCCCCACTTCCTTTCCAGGGCTTCAGCAATAGGTCGGACGGGAATTCTCTGAGCACTATAGCTGCAGTTGGGCTCCCTATGAGAAATCACTTCCCCAACAACCTCTCTCACCTGGAGAGATTTGATTGCAGGCCTGAAAACCCGCTTCTTCAATCCACGGGCCTGACAACCCGCCTCTTCAAACCACAGGCTTGACAACCTGCTTCTTTAGTCCAGCTTCTAAGTCAATTCAAGAAAATTTGATGGCAACAACAAAGCTCAGTAAGAGTAGACGATGGTAGCAAGCCACACTCAGTCAAGGAACTGTGTGGGCTACAACAACCAACAGTTATGACACAACACGGCTCAAATAGTTACAAGGTGTGTGCTTGTTCAGAGGCCGACGATGGAGATGATGGTGGCTTAGTACATGAGCCAATGGTGAATCGGGTAGCGTGACATACTTCCAGAGAATCGTCAGGGTCGTGAGAATGGTGAGGAGGAGGAACCCCCAATGAGTTGGCTTTCCCTATTATAAACTGAATGTGCCCAGGTTGACAGATGTCTTCCTGAAGCCACATGAGTTCCACTTAGCACTCGTTCCCTTTCCAGGAACTTATGACAACACTGATCATGTCCACCTTAGCCTTTAGGAAATAATAATAAAATATTATTCCCTTAGAGGTAATCCCTCTAGCTTAGCCCCTATGCATAGACACTTAGCCCCCTCCCTTACCCTACCTAGTGGATCTTAGTCCCCCGTAACTCTTTCTTCGTGGTCGGTCTACATGCAGTAGTGTAATTTTATTAATGATATGTGTATTTACATATACAAAATCAGGCTCATGGCCTTAAGCATCTAGGCTCTCTGGCCTAATAAACATGTAAGTCTTCATCTTATAAAAACTTATCTTACCAGCCTATAAACATAATTACAATTCAGCAGGGGCTCGGCCTTGGGGTGTTACAATCCCCGACACAAGACCAGATGGTCTCTATGATCCTCATTGCGTCTTGGGTGAGACTTTCTTCGGCCTTGGWTRAATATTGATATGTCAATGATTYGGKGGTTTTGTTGGTCAACTATGGATGAACCCTAGGTATTAACCCCCCAATKTTAGKAAGGACGYGTGTAAGCGTGAAACGGMCCAACACTTAGACAACAGAYAAKCATRCTACTAATCCCACATGATTGAGGTGGAAGGTAAGATTGATAATCATCCCATAGTTATTTTGATTGATTCTTGAGCTAGTCATAGTCATATATATCCTAATATGGTTGACATATTTAAATTGAAGAGAAGTAAGCATGAAAAGTCTTGGTTGGTTCAAGTAGCCATTGGAACTGAAAGAAGAATCAATGATCTTGTTATGGATTTTAAAGTGAACATGAATGGAGTTAACACTAATGTATATTTGAATATCATACTATCTTGGTCATATGATTGCTTGATTGGTATGGATTGGCTAGAAAAGCAATGTGTTATCCTATATTGTTACAACAAAGCTTTCACATGCCTTGATGAGGAAGGGAATTCAAGGGTGGTGCAATGTATACCAATACCTACATCTCTTAGAGAATTTTAGTATTGCAGTTGAAAAGAAGTTTTAGAAAAAGGGTGCCAAATATATGCAGCCCATATGGAAGAGATAACAAAGGATAATGAGCCAAGTCTTGAAGACTTTCTAGTATTAAAGGAATATTAAGATGTGTTTGGAGAATTTCTAGGATTACCACCAAAGAGATATATTGATTTCTCTATTGACTTAATGTCTGGAGCTGCCCCAATGTCCAAAACTCCTTACAGAATGAGCACGCCATAGTTGAAAGAGTTGCATCTGCAGCTAGAAGAATTGTTTAAAAAGGGGTACATACATCCAAGTGTTTCACCTTGGGGCGCCCTAGTACTCTTTGTGAAGAAAAAGGATGGAACTTTGAGGTTGTGTATTGACTTCAGACAACTTAATAAGGTTGCTATAAAGAAACGGTATCCTCTACCACAAATTGATGATCTTTGCGATCAATTGAAAGCAGCAAAGATGTTTTCCAAGATTGACTTGAGATGAAGTTATCATCAATTAATATTTAGAGAAGAAGACACCAACAAGACAACATTTAGGACAAGGTATGGCCATTATCAATTTGTGGTGGTGCCATTTGTCTTGACAAATCCAATAGCTACTTTTGTGTGTATAATGAATGGAGTGTTTAGGAATTGCCTGGACAAATTCATCATTGTCTTCTTGGATGATATTCTCATCTACTCCAAGACAAAAGAGGAGCATGAGTAGCATTTGAATATGGTACTACACATGTTGAGAGAGCACCAATTGTATGCTAAGTTCAGCAAGTGCACTTTCTATCAAAGGCAAATCCATTATTTGGGCCACATAAGGAGGGCATAGCGGTGGACCCTGAGAAAGCGGAAGTGATTAAAAGTTGGTCAGTGCCAAAGAATGTTTCAAAAGTGAGATCCTTTATGGGATTAGCTAGATAATATAGGATATTAATTGAAGGTTTCTCCAAGCCTACACATCCAATCACTTCTTTACAGAAGAAGGGAACAAAGTTTGAATGGACTATCAGATGTGACGAGAGTTTCCACCATTTGAAGGAATTGTTGACCAGCGCACCTATTTTAAAGGTTGCATATCTAGATGAATACTTTGTTGTGTGCACGGATGCATGCAAGGAAGGGCTTGGTGGAATCCTTACACATAATGGGCATGTCATATGTTATGAGACAAGGAAGCTTAAAGGACATGAAATAAATTATGCTACCCATGACTTAGAGTTGGCAACCATAGTTCACGCCCTAAAAATGTGGAGGCACTATCTCATGGGAAGAAAATTCGAGCTAAATACAAATCATAGTGGTCTGAAACACTTATTCAAGCAGCCCACACTAAATGACCGACAAACTATATGGTAGAAATTTCTCAGTGAATACGACTTCAACATAAGGCACAACAAGGGAAAAGAGAATAAAGTGGTTGATGCACTCAACGGGAGGGTGCATGAAATGCATGTTGCAGCCATTAGTATGTGTAGGAAAGATTTAAAAGATCAAATTCTAGAAGTTATAACAACAAACCCATATTATGCACAAGTTAAAGAAAGCTTACAACAAAATAATGTACAATAGAAATATAAATATTGCAAAATAGAAGAAGATGGAATCATCTTTTTAGGGAAGAAAGTTTATGTTCCTAACTCTCAATAATTGAGAAATATGGTGTTGAAAGAGATGTTCAATGTACCCTATGTTGGACATCCAGGGTACTAGAAAACAATCATAACAGTAACAAGCCAGTATTTATGGCCATGACTGAAGAAAAATGTGGTTGATTACATAGCCAGGTGGATGGAATGTCAAAAAGTGAAGACCAAACACAAGTATCCAATAGGATTATTACAACCATTACCCATTTCTGAATGGAAATGGGAGGTAGTTACAATATATTTCATCACCAAGTTGTCAATAACAACAAGGCAACATGATTCCATCATGGTAGTGGTGGACAAACTTACAAAGGTTGCACATATTATACCAATGAAAATGACTCACGGGGCAGCTAATAATGCAATGATTTATATGAAATAAATTGCCATGCTACATGGTGTGCCTAAGGCAATAGTGTCATATAGAGATCCAAAGTTCAATTCTAAATTTTGGAAGGGATTGTTTAATGGATTTGGGACTAACCTAAATTTCAGTACAACATATCATCTAGAGTCAGATGGGAAAACAGGGAGGACTAACCAGAAAATTGAAGATATGTTAAGAATGTATGTGATGAATAAGTCTTCCAAGTGGAAAGATTACCTTCATCTAGTTGAGTTTTATTATAATAATGGGTATCAAACATCATTGAAGATGAGCCCATTTGAAGCCTTGTATGGTAGGAAATGCAATTAGCTAGTAAGTTGGGATAACCTAGCAGATAGAGTAGTTATTGAGCCAGAATTAGTAAAGGAAATGGAAGAGAAAATGGTAAAGATCGGGCATAATTTGAAGGTTGCAAAGGACAAGAAAAAGAATTATGTAGATAAAAGCGGGACATGCAAGGAATTCAAAGGGTGAACCTGTGTTTTTAGAAGTAATGGCTAAAAGGAGCTCGCTAAGATTGGGAAGTTGCCCAAAGTTGGCAGTAAGATATTGTGGGTCGTTTGAACTTTTAGAGAACAGAGACCCAGTTGCATACAAGCTTGCATTGTCTACATACATGAGAATTCATAATGTGCTTCATGTATCTTTATTGAAGAATTATATGTATGATCTTAACCACATTATTTATTGGGCTATGATCCAGGTGGAGCACGAAGGGGAATTTCCGGGTGGAACCAGTGCACATCTCAAACCAGAAATTCAAAGTGCTCAAAAATAAATTCATTTGATTGGTGAAGGTTCAATGGACCTACTATAGTCCTGAGATGCCACATGGGAGCACGAAGATGACATGCGGGAGGAGTACCCGCACATTTTTTCACATTTTGAAGAGAACTAAATGTACATTTGTATATAAGTGTGCAAGACTCTGTTTTTTCAACAGAAGTTCCTAGAGCCACATCTCAAAGACTTCCTATCCAATCTATATTGGATCCCTAGAAGAGAAGTGGTATAGCCTGAGGGACTGCAGTGCAGAGAAGGGAGTACACTTCCTTGGGTTGTGTAGGTTGCATGGAAGAGAAATTGTTGGTTGCAATTGTTGTAGGAGTTGCGAACTTGCAAAAGTACCAAGTATTATGATGTAAATTTTGTATATGTATGTTAGTATGGTGTTGAGCACCGAGGACGGTGCACTTTGTGTGGGGAGGGGAATGTAACATCCCTATTTTTAATCCATGTTTTAACAATGTATAATGTAAATACAATAGATGGTATCAAGCCAACTGATGTAATATGTAACCATTTTATATCAAAAAATAACAAAATAAAATGTAACGTTAGTTGGAAATGGACATAGATAGAGTAATGGGGGATAAGTTTCCACGAGAGAAAGGAAGGTTTAAGAGGGAGAATTACCCATGTCTATTGAAGCTTCTCAAATATGTAGCATCCATAATCCGCTTCAAAATAACCTGGATCTCTGGAAATGGAAAAGAAATCCAAATCTAGAAGGACAACATTCTGGGAAATCATCACCTAGAAAAAAATCATGATCTGTTACCTCTAAAAACTTTGGTGGAAAGACATAATTTAAATATTTTGTTTGATATTTCATTATGGTTTGAGAGCTCCAGATGTTCAAATGGTTGGTTTCTTGGATCGCCCCCTCCTAATCCCAATCCCCTAGCTTTGAATCTTATCACCAACCTTAAGGGATGTGCTCCATGAGACATAAACACTTTGAATCGAGGGGGTTGGGATGCCTTAGAGCACAAGGTGAAGGATGGTTATTTACATCAACTCCTCTCTCTTCCCCTTCCTCAGTGCTCACCCATTGTACATCAACTCTCGCACAATGATAGTCTCCCCAAAATAAATATCTTATGCTAGATCATGGTCCACGGTAAATTTGTGATGGTAGAAAATCTCCAAAAAATGGGAATCCAAGGCCCTTTATAGGTTGTCTTACACATTTCTAAAGAGAAACCCATAAAAAATATTTTCTATAGTTGCAATTTCACCAAACATGTATAATAAAATTCTTTTTTTGGCCTTATTCACTGCTCACATGGGCTCGATTCATGGAGGGACATGTTCTTATTGTGGAGCAAAAATTACAAAGGATTTTTTTAAAACAAAAATATTTTGAAATGCATATGGACTGCTCTTTCAAAATTTCTCTACTAAAAGATATGGCTAGCTTGTAACAAGATTATTTTCAATCAAGAATTTGAAAACCCCAAATCATGAGCAACCAAGAAAAAATTCCTTTTGTCGAAGCATATCAATTCAAGGAGCAAAGGAAAATCAACCCAACAACAATTAGATCGTGATGAAAAAGATTGGTTTCATCAATTATCCCTTTTCGTCTAGAACACCATATTTAGTAACTTCAATCCAAATAGTAGCACTTCATGGTAGTTTCATTTGGATATGCAAGATTTACAAGACTGGCGAACCCAAGCAAACATTATTCATTTTTTTCTTTTATGGAGTGTCCAAAGGAAATCCAACGGTGGAAAGTGCGAGGGAGATCATATTAGATCCTGAAATAAAAATGGAAATAACTTTTGCCTGAGGCCTTGGAATATCTACAAACAATCAATATGAGGCATATGCGCTTTTTAAGGGTCTCTTCTTCGCAAAAGAATCCAACAAAAAATCTTTGATTGTCATTGGAGATTCAAGTGTCATTATCAAATCGATGGTTATGGAATCAACTCCATGAGATAATAATCTCACCTTGATAATTTCTTGAATAAAAAAGGAGGTTAACAGTATGGAAAGAGTCTCATACTTTTAGGTTCTGAGATATTTTAACTCCCGAGCTGACTCATTAGCTAATTAAGCCACCTCACTCAATCAAGGGATCTTGAAGAAAAATAGGGGGCAATTTCATCATTTAATCCCTTACACAACCATGGTTTATGAATTCAATCCACATTTCATTTCCATTTATAAACACATATTCCAACATCTCTCTTATTATCTTTCAAGCATGGGGATGGGATATGAAAGGACACAACCCCATCTCATTCACATGTAAGAATTAAACCATGTCATGTGTTAGTACAATATTTGTTCCTATCACTGGTATGAAGGTTCATTAAGGTTATAAGGTCAATATTGAGAAATTTAAAGGCATAGGGAAAACTTGTAGAGCCACTGAATAGTAAAAGAGACAAGTTATTTCAAGGGGGATCGAAGAAAATGGCAGAAAATCCATGCCTCTTTTGCGCCTAGGGTAATATTTAACCGCTCAGGCGCTTATCAGAAGTCAAAAAGAGGATTATTGTACCCCAAAAATACCTAAGTGCTTATCCCCATAGCCTACCATAGGATCGAGGCTTAGGAATCAAGCGCCAGCAAACCTACAGGACCCCTCCAATTAAATGGTTTTCAAGTGGGGTTGATCAATGGTCCAGATCTCATCATGCACCTGACCTTTTAGATCAATGGCCCGGATCTATCACAGAGAAATCCTCGATCAGCCCAATGATGATGTCGTCGATGGTGAAATGCAATGGCAGTTCCCCAACGCAATTTATCTCCCAGGGGCCAATGACGACATCATCATCAGATAAATGCAGTGAAATTTTACCCCAGTGCGAGTTATCTCCCAGAGGCCAACGATGACGTCTTGATTAGGTCAACCTTACACATGGAACCAACTAAGCATGCCACCTAGGATACACAGAGGGAGAGATGACAGCATGGCATGCCATCGTAGCATTGTTAGAGAAAACCAAAAGTTGCCACGTGGACACAGGGACCCTCCAAAGATGTTGAAAATCATATCGAAAATGGGTGACATGTGTCTTGTCCTCCCTACCACATCAGCATCAGCATTGACTAGTATAAGATCGCCACGTTTTCAGGGTGACATTAGCATGACTTCGTCTTCACTTAATGCTTTTCGGTTTTGATCAAGATCAATCGACGGTCCAGATCTAAGAAGGTGATTGGGATCAATGACTCATATTAAGTGTTGAAATGTCCCATATCATCCCAATGAAAATCTTTATACAACATCGTCGTCGAGAAAGTATCAGTTCACCCCAGCGTGAGCAATCCCTGATTGTTTCGATAACAACGTCATCATCGGGGAAATGCAGTTCACCTCGGCATGAGTTATCTCTTGGAGCCGACGATGATGTTTCTAAGTGTCAACCTTACATGTGGGCTAACCACTCACTATCACATGGGTGAGGGGACCCTCCAAAGGCACCGAGAAGCATGTTAAAAATAGCTAACACGTGTCCTACCACATCGACGCATTAGTTGGCCAATAGAAAGTCATCACGTGTCGAGACTAGTGTCAACCTGACATTGTCGAGGCCTTAGCCAATTTTGGATTTTGACTGCGCCAAATCAATAGATATCCTTGTTTTTCCAAGGCAGATCGATGATCCATATTTGATCTTGGGGCTCCAAGCATATCGACTTATCATCCCCTCGAGATTTTTTAGTCTCTAGCAATGTTCAAAGCCTTGATTCTCGATCGTCGATCACCGATACACCGTGTCATCAAACCTTCGATATTCCGATCCAACGAACTAATCCCGTTCTTAAAATATCAACGGTCACAATCATTTGTTGAGATTGATCTAATGGTGGCTGAGTTTCACAACTTCTATAGTTTTGATTACGTCGCCCAACCAACAAAAAAAATGATTACAAGAAATTTTAAGGGGCAAAGATAAAATGGTGTTTTGATTGGAAAGTTTCCAACTGGTCCATGATATTAGCATAATAGAATTCAGCAAGTGAAAGTAATTTTTACAGTTTCACCAGAGGGAAAACCACTCAAGAATCTAGAAGTAGTAAGAATATTCGAGCAGGAAATGGTTTCAAGAAGCAGTTTTACGGCATCAATGAGAAGAATAAATGACAATGAAGGCCCTCATTGTTAGGTTTGACACTTTGGGGAACTGGAGAGTCTCTTATACATGATTTTTTTTTATAAAAAACCTTGAGCACGGATAGGTGGTAAATCCAGCAAGCAACCATAGATTCATCCCCTGCATTATTGTTTCAGTATGTAATTCCTTTCTTATAATGTTTGTGTTATTGTAAAGCACCTCCTTCCATTTTCATTTTCTTTGTATCAGATATGATTTATGAAATCTCATACAATAGGTCATTCACCATGTTCAGTGTTACTGTACGATGTCCGATTATGACATAGAAGTTATTTCTTGAAAATGTATGACCATTTTTTGTCATTTCTTTGTGCATTTAAATGATATGCAGAGGGTACCTCCAGTATTTAAATGTATGAGG
This sequence comes from Picea glauca, assembly GCA_000966675.3. NCBI lineage: Eukaryota > Viridiplantae > Streptophyta > Pinopsida > Pinales > Pinaceae > Picea > Picea glauca. The sequence continues at coordinate 4,481 of JZKD02S1676422.1, read as the reverse complement.
ATGTTAATTGTTTGAAGTATGTTTTTATTGATTTGTATGCACCTGTTAGAGCTATTGAATCCTTAATTTCCCAACACTTTGTTCTTTTTCCATAAACTACAGGATTTATTCTTAGTAGTGCCTTGTACATTTATCATGTTTTTCTTCTAATTCACAACTTCATTCTTCTTTAAAATTTGATTGTCTAAAACACTCGTAGACATATGCCTCTGAGATTTAAGAGCATTTGTCATATAAGCTAAGATTGTTTGAGGTCCTATGATTTCGAGAAAGAGAGAGGGAAAAAATTCCCAAATATTGCACAATTACCTTACTGCAAAAATAACATTAAGACTCATTTGGCCCCGGGTAAGCCACTTGCCTTGGTGCAGGAGTTGCCCTGCTTTGACAACTCGATAAAGATGGATGCTTTGTTGGCGAGTGCCCTTGACCTATTTGTCCATAATCTGATCATTGGATTCCTGATGTATCCAGTCAGGGTTGAGCTATGTTGGTTTCAGTTGTTCTGTTATCTCTGAGGTGTCCAATAATGGTGGGAAATAAGATCGAAGGAGATCCACATTGAACACTGGGTGTAGGCCAAGGAAAAGAGGAATGTTGATCTCAAAAGCATTATCACCCACATCTTTGGTGATGGTGTATGACCTGTAATGGAGTGGGTGAAGCTTCCAATGGGGTCTGTTAAGGCATTCTTTCTGCAAATGCAACCAAACTTTGTTGCCAGGGGCTCATATGGAAGTCACGCCACTTCCCAGAATCTTTCTTTGTCTTTCCGGTGTCCTTATTTTCTTGCGGCCTAGAATGGTTGTCCTGAGGTGGTCTGTATTTGCTCTGTTCTTTGTTCTACAAGTTGGGGCCGCCCTTTCCTGGCTTTTGCTGTGAGGGGTTTCCAGGCCCAAATTGCCGCGTCTTTTGTTTGAGCTTCTGCTTGATTTTGACAACATATTGGTAGGTCGCACCAAGGATGAGATGTCCAGAAACTCCATTTTGGCCTAGATGTATCTATGCAAACCTCTGCGATACTTGGGCACCAGATGTCGCTCAGAATCTTTGATACCCAGCTTGGTGTGCAAGGTATGGAAGATATTTATGAACCCGGGCACTGCTTGGTCTCTTTCTTGTCGCAGTGTGGTCCATTTTGTATAAAGATCTTCATAACTTCCAATAGGGTAGTATTGTTCTTTAATAGCATCCCTGAAGGACTCCTAGGTGACCGTGATTGTAAATAATGAGGGCTCCTCTGTTTCCTTCTGCTCACAGAAAGTTTCCCACCAATCTTTGACATGGGGAACAACTTTGAGGTGCGCAAAAGTAATATTTTCTCTATTCGAGAAGTTATGGACAGAGAAATACCCTTCTAGCAGGTTCAACCATTTGTCTACAGCATCTACAACTATCTAACCTTCAAATATAGGAATATCAAAGTTGATTTCTACCTTGAAGGGGGCAGTGGCTCCGTTTGAGGAAAATCCGTCGCTTGTTGATAGTCATCGAAGGATTTGTGCAAAACTATCCATCATCTCATTCCTCTATTGCGTGAGGGATTCCTCGAGCAACATTTTGAAGGGATCTCTTGTCCCACCATCTTGTTTTCTCCCACCATGACAGGTCGCTTGGACGTGCGAGAGATTTTTTCCTCAAGAGAAACAAGCTCGAGACCCAATTCTGTGTACCTTGGCCTCGTTGGGGACATGCATTAAGAACGATAAGGAGCAGATCGCTATGATACCACTAATCGGGATTTTATGAGCAAAACGAAATGAATACATATTATTATCAAAATATGCTTAACACAGAATAACAAATATACTATAAAATTGGTTTCTATTCAATAAGGAAATAAGCTAAAACTGTAAAATGCAGCTGAAAACAAGCTTGCTAGAATGGTGGCGGCTTATTTCTGAGAAGAGATGTGACGGTTGCGCTCATTCGCTAGAAGATGATTACAATAAGGCTCTCAAGGCATTTTTACAATAAACAGGAATGTCAAAAACCCTAGACATCCAAAAACCTAACCCTAGGAAATGAAGTGTCAAAAGTCATGTGGGCCCCGTTTGGGTAAGTTAGTACATCAACTTCCCAGGGTCGTAACTTTTGCATACGATCTTTGTTTTAGGTGCACGATAAATTGTTGGAAAGGTCTATCCAAGGACTACACATGTTGCATGCAACGATCCCCACACATTTTGATTGTGGTGATCCCTAAAAACGTTGTTTAGGGCCTCAAAACGACCCCAGAAGTCGGGAACCCAAAAACTAGGAAAACTTTGTTGAAATGGAAAACTGCCAAAATGATCCAGTTGGAATAGGTGGGAGGCCACCGACATCTATCTGGATCAGCCTCCACCACTTCAATCCTCCACCAAAGGTAAGCTCATATAAGAGAGAAAATGAGGTTCTCCATCAAAGAGGGAAGAGCTTGGGGGATGAACAATGTGTTCAGACTTAAAAGGACAAAGGGATGCAGACTCAATATGAAGTGAATAATTTCTCCAGATTAACTTTGCTCTCAAAGTTGAATTCTCCTCCTTCTTCCATAGCTTGGATATGGCCCATTTATAGCCTTCAAATAGAACTGAAGGGCCGAGTCGGAATGTTTCTAGTATATGGAAGGTCGAGGATCATGGATATTGTGACGTGTGATATGGAAACCTGACACCATTTTTAATTTTGGACACAAAACCCCATGTACGTGGGATGTAATGGTGCAACCTGTATATACGCATGTTGTATAGCTGTTAGGGTGCGTATATGTGGGAAAATATGGTTATTAGCTCTAGGAATTGCAAAAAGGGACTTCAAGTCTACATAGGGAAATGGAAAAGACCTTCTGAGCAAGTTGCATGGGGTGAGGAAAATCTTTCTATAAAATATGCCCCCTAATGTGTGAGGTCAGAGGAGTATCTGCGATGGCTGAAGTAAATTATAATTCCCAGAAGTGGAGTAATCGAGACCCAGCTGGATGAACTAGTTGCTCATAAGAATATTACAATCCATAATGACTTTGTCTACATGGTTTCCAATTTGAATTACATTGCAGATCCATGTGGAAATATACAAAATAGTTGTTCATCGCCATGAATAGCCAATACAAAAGTAGATACATGCCAAAGGTTGTCATAGTCACAAACAACTATAAGGCCCAGTGAAAATGAGTCTCAAAATCCATTTGAAGATATGTGTATACAATGGAGTACAATTTGATCTCCCACGATCACTAAAGTCATATAGATACTGGTTCAATGAATGATAGCAACAACTTAGGAAAGTTGTGACTATGAATTGATGTCTTCAAGTCTTCTATATGATCCGCCAAAGGTGCAAGTCTACATCATGTGAATAAAGGAGTTGAGGTCGAACATAATGAAAATTTGTTTGATTATCGGTTATTAAGGTATACCATTAACAAATGCAAGACAACCTACCAATAATGAAAGTAGGTATCAAGGCATCGAGTACATTCTTACAATTGTGAATAAAGGTGTTAAGGTCAAAGACTTGAAGAATCCATCGATTAGGAGACGTTGATGTATTCCCAATTGTTGATGGTGAGAGAGCATGCCACTGATGACTGCAAGCCTCTAGGTACTCATAGGACTCTAGGCCTCGTTTTCAGAATAGATGAGTTGAAGTCAATGGAAGGAGACCCGCAGAAAGGAGAGAATTAAGGCATCTATCATCAGTCAGCACGAGGTACAAAGCAGTAGCTTGATGATTTGGAGGAACTCGAACGAAGAACATGTTCACGAACCAATGAACATGTATGTCTTTCACATGCACCAAATGCAAGCAGTGCACGAAAAATACCCTCTGAATAGCAGCCAACAATGAAAATTGTCAACAAAGGCGAGGAAACCACCAATAAGGCTAATGGCATCCAAGGCACTACACAAATCCTAATGTGTGAATAGATTTCTTGTCATCTAACACAAGGGAAACCCCCTAGTCATTGACCAATGAGGAGATGTCAATTTTTAGGTTCAAGGTTACCTACCCATAATGAAAGTAGGACCAGGGTGCACGGTAGGACTACAACTTCATGTAACTTTGAGACGTATTGAGGGTATGTGTTGTAGGAAAATCTGCCTGCGGAAAAGTAGATCGACCTCTAAGGTTTGACCTTAACCTTAGACAGAAAAGTGCTTATCATGGACACTGAATTTCTTTCGAATCTATCTAAGCCTATTGCATGAGAAGGAAGAGTAACAGAAGTACCTCTTAACCGACGTTTGTCCCTGCACACTCTGAGTTGCGCTTCAATCCTTTGCTCCTCGCTGAGGTCTGTGGACAAAACAGGGTACGACCACTTCTTACTCTATTGACATTAGCTTGAAAACAGATCTATCACTGAATGATAAGTTTATTCAACATCAGACACAAACTAGAAAGAAACAGGCCAAGCGTGTCATATTAATGAGAATAACGACAGCAGTACTTACAATCGTAGATGCGAATGCGACAGCTTCGTCAGGTCCTCTTCG
>JZKD02S1676420.1:171174-213272 GCA_000966675.3 Picea glauca | reverse complement strand
ATAGAAGTTTAGTAAGGGGGGGTCATTCATTTTCTCTTGGAATAGAAGAAATTGACGGGAGTTGTTGAAGCCACAACACTAGGATATAGGATATATCTTGTGTTCATTTGTGTGTGGATGATGTATTCTTTTCTTCATTTCTTTCATTTTTGTAATTCAATTATTTCATAAATTAAAGCAAAGATAATAATTAACTAATTTGGGATCTAAGGAAATAAACTGAAAAATATAAGATTTCAAAATAGTTTAAGATATGTTGTGATGAGATATTCCGTTGAAATATCCATAGCAGTTTACATATCATATTGGTATGAGAGTATTTTTATTTGGGGTATTTGTGGAAAATTGCAAGATCCAAGAATTGTCTTGAAAAGAAATTCATTGAATCTTAGTCATGGTAGATGGTTATGTTCACAACAACCCTCGATATCCAATAGAAGAGAGATTCATGAGGCTGGAAGAGAAAGTCGCTAATATCTCTTGCAATATGTTCCTCCTCATGGTGGATCTAGCAAGCAATCTAGGGCCATTCGGGGAGGTTGGAGGCTCTAACTTAGATATGGGATCAGAGGGGAAATCCGGATATAATGAATGCCAATAAAGTTCAAGAGTCTTGTAAAATTTGGAGTTCATGGTTTTGGTACAACCTAGATCAAGAACAATGCCTCCCATTTGATGCTTGACTTCCTCATCTTCCTTAAATTCTCTAACTAATTTCACTTCTGCTACGAGGAAAGAAATAACAACTCGATTTTCTTGAGTAATAAACTCATGATAAAACTTTGCAACCTCAATAGCTTCCTTAGCTACACATGAGCAACCAACTAGGGAGAGCCTAGGGTGCTTCCCACAAGGAGCCATAATGAAATGGGGGAGGGGAAAAGAAACCAGCTTGATGGAGATAGGGTAATAAAACCAACCAAAAAATAAAGAATGCCAGAGCATGCAACACAAATGGAAATAGTTGAAAGACGAAGCTTGATTCAAATGAAAATTTAACCTTCCTAAGCCATCGTACCAACATGAGTGGAGCCTACAACAGTACCAATGACCTGCATTTTCATGAGGAGAAAGAGAATTCAATGTCGTGTGAGGAGATCCTTGATCGTGCGACCCATCTTCCTCCCATTCAAATCGTTGATCAAGTCCACAAATACCTTCATCCTTAGTGCATGGAAGACGTACAAAAGATAAGATGCCTATGATCGCCACCTTCTCGACTGATGTCTCATTGTTTCCGACAAATGGAACCCCATTTGGGGGTGCAATATGGAACTTGAATCAAATGGTAATTAAAAAATTACAAAACTTTTAAAAACATGAGTAGTTTTTATTAGACAAAACAATGAAAACATAGACTAGTATATATGTTGCTACAACATCTAATTACATACCTTGGAATTTCATATAGTTTGTTGTTGTAGGAGAATTAAAAATAATTGTAGTCTAGATAAAAACCATCCATTTACTTCAACGCACAAACAACATATTGAGAAATAATGATGCATGATTGTCCCTGGGGTTTGGGCACTCTTGCACACCCAAACATATTTTTAGTTTTGTTTTATTTCGTGTTTTTTTAGTGAAAGGGGTTCATTATTTTGATCAATGCACTCTCATATCTTAGATTTAAGATATGACATTTGGATATGTTATATAAGACACATTTATCTACCTTCCCACCAAATTTCATAAAATATATTAAGTATTGTGCATATGTCTTGAGTTAATATGTAGGAATTTCCAAATTTCTACAAGGACTTAATATTTTGACTTGTGTGCATTCAATACTTGGAATTAGAGTATGGAATTTTTATATGTTATAGAGGACATGTGATGTTCACACCAAATTTCATCAAAATATATTTTAGTTTAAGGGGTGTCTATAAGCCAAATATAGAGCATGACATAAAAATTAGAATTTATTCTACTCATTTTTTTTTCAATTTGAATTTCAATATTCAAATCACAAAGCCTAGGTTATATTTTTTCAATTGGAAATTGAACAATTATGGTATCATAACTTAAAAATGTAGGAGAATAATGCAATAGGGCCCTATTTAATCTCCTTGGCTTGATATTTCTACAATTGTTTGTTATGTGTGATCTAGAGTCTCCTAGGAGTGGATCTGTGAATGTAATAAGACCTAAGAAAATTATCCATTAACTCAATGAAGTATAAAATATTGTTGTTGAAAATGTTTGTTGTAAATTGTAATGTGTTTTGAGAAATATTCAGAGAAACCACAGTATTTTCATTGGTTTATGATGCAGTATCATCGCGAGCAAGCGCAAGTAGAGGACAACTGGATATGCACTAGTGTGCATTTTGAAGACGTTTTGAATTCAAAAGATGAAACATTAATGTAATAGCTGGAAGGATGTATTTTCTCTTAAATGTTTTGGGGATTGTAATGCAGATCTTGAGCGTTGCTCTCATCTGTTGGTTGTAGGCATTTATTAGAATAAATGTAAAGTAGATGTAGTCTTTAATTCAATAAGATAGCTTAGAGTTGTATGAGGGAAAAATAAAGAAATCTCCCTCGTATGTATTGTATGATCGATTCTCATTGTAAAAACAAAAACTGTAGAGCAAGAGAGAAAGAGAGCATAAGAGAGAAGAGAAGAACATAGATTGTAGAAGTTGTTTGAGCAGATAGTTGTTGCTATATAAATCATGTACAAAAGCACTTGAATTAATAGAAGAATGCTTTAATCCAATTTCATGGTGTGTTATGGTTACTATTTGTATCTATTGAATGGTATGTTTACAGTTTGCTCGTTAGGATATTTAGACACTTAGGAGTTAGTTAAGATATACTTGGTCTATTGTATCATTAGGTAAAAGTGTGTTTTCTAGTGTGTTTCTTTAGTATGTATTTGTAGTTAGGAAATCCGACGGTCACGATATGTTCCCAACATAGAGTGATCCGATGGTTCATACTCTCCTCGATCTTAACGACCATTGATCTATGTCTTAACACCTGATTGGTCCATGAACTCTATTTAAAGAGAATGGAGGGTCATTTTTCGATGATCGATTGTGAGAAACTCTCTTGTAAAATCTCTCTGTAATATTTTTCTTTGCATTAATAAACTGCTCCAAGTGGCTGCGTTGGCTGGGGCCATGGATGTTTCCCTGTAGGGGTTTTACCATGTGAAAACATCAGTGTGTTGATATTTGAGCTGGTTATGTGAGTGGTTACTGAAGGTGTTCATCCTCTGTTGGAATACCTATGTTGTCGAACATGGTATTAGAGCCTATTTGAAGACCTGCTCCTTTTGTAGATCGAGATCGTGAAGCCGAGTTGACGCATCTCCATTTTCTGTCATTTTTGTACATTTTTGGGATGAGAGGACTATTCCATTGTGTCCAGAGCACACGTTTCATTTAGGAACATTTTTCGTTTCACTCGAAAAGGTTTTCGTTTGCCCAAGATACAACCATTACAGTCAAATCCTGAGGTATAAAGTTTGAATACGCATTTTCTAAATTTTTTGTAGAGAAGTATTTTTGTTTTATTTTGGTTTTGTATTTTTTATTTCTCGGTTGCTACTTTTTTAAATCTGCGTATTCTGTTTTCCTCATGCCCTGTGCAATCTTGGCAAATCAGAAACAAATAGGAAAAGGTGCGTCTTCCAGGTAAGCTAACCGAGATCTAACCCTTGTTGTCATCGAGAAGGGAAATTTTTTTCTTGTGTGAAAAGAGTTTTTTTTTTAGCATGATCTCCAAGGCCGTCTTCCACAACAACAACAACAACACCTCCAATTCTCCTTTTGAACATTAAAATATGTTTTTCTAGACCATTTGGTTAAAAGTTGCCTTATTAAGTAAGAGGCCTCGAGTTCAAGTCTCTCTTTTGTTACTTTTTTTTGAAAAAGTTCATGCTAAAATTGTAAAGTGTATTTCACTTCAAGTATAAAAGTGAATCACTATAAGTAGCTTTAATATTTTGTTTTAGATTTATTTATTTTGCATGCAACTTTTCTTTGTAAAAGTGAGTCCCACTTCTCTTTATAAATGACGTCACTTCATAAAGCAACTTACACTATCACGTGGTCCTTTGGTTACCGTTTATGCATTTTTTAAAAAGGGCATAACTCTCGCATCCAAAGTTCGTTTTCAGTGCCGTTTTTTTTAAAAATGTATAAATTTTCGATCTCTTTCCATTTACATCATCAGTTTCAGTTTTTAAATCAATATTATCTACATATTTAATATGGATTATACAAGTAATCTCTTACTTACCAGCACCAACTACTTCCAACAGAAATCCCATATGGAGGATTTATTAAGAACTAAAGGATTGTACCGGATTACCTTGGGAAAGAAAACAACAACCAATGATGCTGATAAGAAAGATAAATGTGATAATAGGAATGACGAAGCACATGGATTAATCGTAATGTCCATCTCTCCTGATTTAAGGTTCCACCTTCAATCAATTGATAAACCCAAAGAAGCTTAGGAAAAGATTGAATCTGTGTTTGGTAAACACAATATTATTCGAGCACAACAATTAGAAAATCAAGTACTAACTTTGAGTCCAAGTGATTTTTCTTGCATTGAAGACTATCTATCTAAGTTTAAAACACTCAAAAATTTATGTGAAGAATGTAAGATAAAGATAAACGAAGATCGTTGCATCTATCTTATTCTTTCTAAGCTAGGTAATGCATATTCTGTGTTTGTATCTACCTTTTATGCCATACAAGAGGCTATAGGGGCAGCGTATCAAAAACCCACTCTTAATAACTTTTCTGATTCTTTGATTAGAGAGCAAGATAAGCTAGTACAACTTGGAGTGATCAGCACCGCAGGTACCTCCAACAAAGTCTTAGTTGTCCATCAAAATGATAAACCAAAGAATCCCAAGAAGCAACATCCTTGCCACAACAACAAGCAATATAAGGGTCCCAAACCCACTCAGACAACTTTTTCTCCTAATGGAGACAAATGAGCAAAATATAAAAATAATAATACTAACAGACATTGCAACTTTTGTGATAAAGATGGTCATGATGGGTCCAAATGTTTCAAGAAGATGGAAGCTTTAGAAGCAATGATGAAGAAGCACAACATCAATATTGATTCTTCTTCTTCTTCTTCTTCTTCTCATGGACATGCACTTTCTACTTCTGGTTTCTCCTTCAATACACATTCTACTTCTACTTTTTATAAGTGGCTTATTGATTCTGGAGCATCTTATCATATGACTAAGGCTAGAGACACATTTTCTACTCTAAATGAATGTAACACTAAGAAAATATTTGTTGGTGATGATATATCTCTTAGTGTTGAAGGATCTGGAACAATACAAGAAGAATATGGTCATTTCAATGATGTATTATGTGTTCCAAGTCTTTCTTGTAACCTTCTATCAGTATATCAAATCTCTCATTCAGGTGAAGGTAAAACCGTAGAGTTTTCACTCCACCAAGTTGTAATCAAGGATCTAAAAGATCATAATCATGTTCTTGCAACTGGAATTGTTGATGATATTACCAGGTTGTACAAGTTTGACAACTTTGGGTCATCATCTTTTTCATCATTTTTTATTTCTCATAGCGATGAATTGAACAAACTTTGGCATGAGCAGTTTGGTCATCTAAAATATCCCTCATTACAACAACTATGTAATCAACATATGGTGACTGGTCTTCCTCTTGTTTCATGCAGAGATGGTGTTTGTGCCGGTTGTGTTCTCGGCAAACATCATCAGGACAGTTTTGAAAAACATGCCTCTTGGCACACCTCGGGTCTTTTGCATCTTGCTCACAGTGATTTGTGTGGTCCACTTTCTTCTCCTTATTTTTCTAGGTGCAAGTATTTCTTAACTTTCATTGATGAATTTTCTAGACGTACTTGGGTTTACTTCTTAAAACTTAAGAGCAAAGTTTTTGACAAGTTTTTGGCCTACAAGGCCCTTGTAGAAAAGAAATATGGACATCAAATTCAAAGGTTAAGAATAGATAATGGAGGCGGATATGTGAACAATAATTTTACAAATTACTGCACTACATAGGGAATCTAAGGGATTAAGTCTAAAAGAAAAGGCTAATTGTATGATCCAATCTAAGGGATTAAGTCTAAAGTATTGGGCGTAAGCCATCAACTGTGCAAATTACATAGTAAATCACACTCCCACAAAGGCTCTTAAAAATATAAAACTAGAAGAAGCTTGGACAAAAATTAAAGCAGATGTAAGTCACTTCCGTGTATTTGGTAGTATAGCATGGGCTCACATTCTTGATGAGAAAAGGAAAGCATTGCAGCCTAAAAGTGAGAAGTGTATATTTGTTGGTTATTCTGAAGATGTCAAAGGTTACAGACTTCTTCAATCACATTGCAATGAAATTAATATTAGAAGAGATGTTAAATTTGATGAAAATCTCTTCGCCTGCAAGCCTAATTCGGCGTTTGCACCTTCTTATAATATAGTTTCTGCTTCATATGATGACAGTGAGGATGAAAATCCACCTCCACCTACTCACCCTCCTCCATATGAGTCCTTTGAACCTGAACCAACACCAACTCCACCGCTTCTGAGATACGTCCGTTCAACACGAGAAGCAACTAGTGATCTTGTCAATGATCCTTCAGATCAATGTTGGACACGTTCACAGTTCCAGCGAGCCTCTTCTCTTTTGGATCAAGTTTCAGAAAATCATGATCCAAAGACATTTGCAGAAGCTTTAGGTCATCTAGATTGGGATACGACAATGAATGATGAGTATCGTTCTTTAATGGAAAATGATACTTGGGATCTTGTACCTCTTCCAAAAGGAAGAAAACTTGTTAGATGCAAATGGATCTACAGAACTAAGTATGCATCAGATGGAAGTGTTGAAAGACACAAGGCTCGGTTAGTTGCCAAAGGATTTTCCCAAGTTGAAGGAATTGACTATAATGAAACCTTTGCCCTTGTAGAAAAAATGAATTCCATCTACCTTGTTCTTACCCTTGTTGCCTCACATAAATGGGAGTTCCATCATATGGATGTTAAATCCGCCTTCTTGCATGGAGATTTGCAAGAAGAAATCTAATGGAACAACCTCTTGGATATGTCCAGAATGACTCTAGCCTTGCTTTTCGCCTCAAGAAATCTCTTTATGGTCTCAATCAAGCTCCCCCAGCTTGGTATGCCAAAATGGACAGCTTTCTTATTGCCACTGGATTCTTTAGATGTCATTCTGATCGTAATGTCTATACAAAGAAAGTAGGGATCCATCTCATAATACTTGTCCTTTATGTTGATGACCTTATCCTTACTAGTAGTGACTCAAAACTTTTAAACCGTGTGAAAACCAGCCTTAAGAATAAATTTGAAATGACAGACTTCGGCTTTTTGCACTATTTGCTTGGCCTCCAAGTTTTGCAAACCAATGAGGGAATTTTTCTTTCCCAGTCTAAGTATGCTTGTGACCTTCTTCATCACTTTCACATGGACGATTGTAAACCAACCCCCTCTCCCTTCCAGTTTGGAGTCAAGCTCACTGCCACCTGTACTTCTCTTGAAGTTGATGCCACCCTATACCGTCAGTTAGTTGGCAGCCTCTTATACTTGACTCATACCTGTCCTGATATTTCCTTTGTTGTTGGTCTTGTTTCTCAGTATATGAAAATGCTCCATGAAAGCCATTGGAAAGCATCTAAAAGGATACTTCACTATGTTCGTGGTATAGTTCAGTTTGGTATACATTACAGTTCAGAGGGGACTCCTTTATTGGTTGGTTTCACTAATTCGGATTGGGCCGACGACCCTAATGATCGAAAGTCTATTGCAGGTTATGTTTTCAGCCTTGGTTCAGGACCTGTCACTTGTGCCTATAAGAAACAATAGGCTATTTCACTTTCTTCAGCAGAAGAAGAGTACCAAGCAATGGTAAATGCAAGTCAGGAAGCCCTGTGGCTTTGACAAATCCTTTCAGAGTTTGGATTCCAGCACCAACATCCGACTAGCCTTTGGTGTGACAATCAGAGTGCCATAAATCTCACCAAAGACCCATTTCAATATCAACGTAGCAAACACATCGAGCTACACTTCATTAGAAAGATAATTCATGATCAAGTTATTGAAGTGCTCTTTTTCTCTACAGAAGATCAAGTTGCAGACATTTTCACGAATTCTCTTACAGAAGTGAAGTTTTCCAAACTTCGATCTATGTTAGGAGTTCAGGAAGTTGTCATTAAGGGGGGATAGGATCTAATGCCTCCTTCCTTCTCCTATTGTGTCACTATTTTAAATCCTTCAATCCTATCCCAAGTTGTTCTTAAGGAGGGTTGTTAGGATATTTAGACACTTAGGAGTTAGTTAAGATCTACTTGGTCTATTGTTTCATTAGGTAAAAGTGTGTTTTCTAGTGTGTTTCTTTAGTATGCATTAGTATGGATTTGTAGTTAGGAAATCCGACGGTCACGATATGTTCTCGACATAGAGTGATCCGACATTTCATACTATCCTCGATCTTAATGGCCATTGATCCATGGCTTAACACCTGATTGATCCATGACCTCTACTTAAAGAGCATGGAGGGTTATTTGCCGATGATAGATTGTGAAAAAATCTCTTGTAAAATCTCTCTGTAATCTTTTTCTTTGCATTAATAAACTACTCCAAGTGGCTACATTGGTTGGGGTCGTGGATGTTTCCCCGTAGGGGTTTTACCATGTGAAAACATTGGTGTGTTGATCTTTGATTTGGTTATGTGAGTGGTTACTGAAGGTGTTCTTCCTCTGTTGGAATACCTGTGTTGTCGAACATTGCTTACATGCTTTGTTATGCATTTGTTTCAATTATTTATGTGTATGATTTCATGTTGAATGTATGAAGTTTGTGAGAGGGATAATTTAAGTTTCAATTTATCCTCATCCTGATAAATCCTCCAAGGAGTGCAGTGAAGGTCTGCAAGGAGTGTGTTGACAATATTCTGAGTTTTACCTCAGAAAAGTTTCAGAGAGATAGAGTTGTTTTTATACCAACAAAAGCGCAAGTATATGTTGGCAGCCACCAATGTTTTTGATTCTTATCACAATCAAAGTCCCCATAAAGAGATTTTATCTTTCTGTAGCTGCCATCACCTCCCATTTGTAAATTTTTATGTTTCTGAGTTTTGAGGTGATGATTGGGTTAAGCTTATCTTATTGAGTTTTTTTCGTTTGTTTTAAATTCATGACTATAAGCATGAATTTAAATATAAAACTTGGTCTTGGTTTAATATCTTTTACCTTAGAAATATTGTTTTGAAGGCACCCATATATGGTTAAAACTCAAGTCCTATAAACTTATTGATTAATACACTATCAAAATATTTGTGTATTATGGGTATCCTGACTTCATTGGTTCTATAGTTTATTGTTTATTTAATTTGTGAAATGTTTGAATGCACAAAAACGTTGGTTTAATAGTTGATATAGTTCTCATGAGATCAATTGTCATATCAAAATTCATATCAATTGGTATAGACATGTTGTACCTATTTTTTCATTTCACTTTGTTGGCCTAAACATTAATGAGATCATTCATTATGTCAATTGGGGTTTTGTACTGTGGAGGGTTTGGCATTCATTGTGTGTAATGGATTGTAGTTTTACGAGCCCTATGGTTTTCATTTCCCCTAATTCTTCTTTCCAAGTAATGAAAGTCCCCAAGCTTTGCAATTTTCATGCCATTACATTTCGCACATACCTCTCTATGCTCCTCGTCTGTTGGAATATGAAACCCACACCCTGTGATATATGTTGTATCTTTTTCGCAGTGGCAATGGATCCTGTAGTTCGTATCGAGCCAAACAGTTGCCAAGCTATTTTGTCCCATGATGATGCCATAGAACACCTGAAGGCTCATGGGTGGGATGTGTTCCTCAAGAAGTTTGAAGGCTACAAACTCCTGATTGCACAGGATTTTTCATAGAATTTTGACAGTTTTAGGGACAAGGTCGGTGATGTACAGTTAGAAATAACATAAGATTTTATAAGCAGGGCGACAGTTCTCCCATTGAAATCCGATAATTGGTTTAAGAACGCTAAATTGGAGGACATCCCGTGGAGTTTATTCATGCTTTCCCACAAATCCACTTGTTGTCCAAAAGGTATCCTCATTGCTTTTCTGAAACCTAGATGGCATAGCCTCATTTTAATTTTAAAACAATTTATTACATGTGAAGGCCGGTATGGGATGGTTTTTCTGTGCCACATCCGATTGCCTTTGATTTTCATAGGGTTTCAGTTGGATATGAATTTTTACCTATTAATGAGCCTTTACAAGATGTCTAAGCACTATAAAAGATAGAGAACGAATGCCCTGTCAAGTCTGTTTCATCACGATCTCGTTAAGGTCCTATTGGTTTCTCACATGTCACGAATCGGTGACAATTGGGAGAGTTTCCTAATCCGAAATGGCTTCACCCATGTTGACGATACAATCATCCCTCATCTAATTGCAAACCCTGATGTGGACAGACTAGTGACCGAAAGCGAGGTCTTCAATTCACTTGATGGCTCCGATTTTAATGAACCAACTTCTATTGTTGATGAAACCCCCGTGGATAAAAAATTTCCATGTATATTTTTACCCAGGAAATATCTGGAACAAGTAATTAGGGAATTGAAAGAAAAAGATCCCCCTGTGCTTATGAACGAATCTAATATGAACAATAACGATAAACCTGTTGTGAAGAAATTCTGAAAGGGAAAGAAACACCAGAGCTCAAATTTAAATTTCAAGAATAAGAATGTTGGTCGATTGATTTCTAGTAACCTAATAAATCAAAAGAGCGATCATATGAGCTCGATCTTCATGATCGAGATCGATGATCGGGGTTCATATCAAGAGATAAACAATTTCTTGGCACGTGAAGACCCAAAAAATCAGTGTCTCGGGAAAGAGGTCGTTACCCAGGTTGAACAATATGACTTTGTGTCTAATTTACCCCCATGTCTTAGAGGAAAAGAAGGTTTTGTAGGTATTAGTCATGACCTAGAACCTTCCATAGAGAAAAGTGAAGTTCCCATTGTCGACTGTATTTCACGTCAGTTTACCGTAGCCCCTATGCACTGCAAAAGTTTCTTAGAATGGATAGAGTGTTATTATAGATATATCTCGCTCTTACAGGATCATGTTAAATGCTTGGTTGATCAGAATGCTCTATTGGAATGAGAGAACCTTGACTTGAAGGCACACAGGGAGAGGGAAACAAAAGATTCAAGAGGGCTAGGAACATAATCATTATAAACACAACCAGTTTCAAAGCGTTATAAATTCCAAACTTTTAGAGCCTTCTTTAGCTAATTTATAATGGTAAAACGATTTTGTTTTGATTTTATTCCATTCTGTTATGAAAAATCGAAATAGGTAGCTTTAATTTTTATTTCATTTACTAATAATAGGACTAGCTACATAATATATGATTCTGTAGCCAGTCTCTTTTGAATAATAATTAGTATTGTTATCTGAATATCAAATCTAGTTTTCTATCTACAAGAATTTGATGGTTATGATGTTGATTGCATGGAGAAAACACCTTGGGACATACGCTCAGTTATTCTGTAGTTTTCTTCCTTTTATGTTTATAAAATTTTGGTTTATTTTTGACAAACCAACTCATGCATGAGTGGTTTCTAGTTTCACTATTTTTGTAATATTATCTAATTTTTGTGGATTCAACTCTATCTTGTATGATGAGAGCATTTGAATCTTGAACTAGTTTAAATACTAGTCACTCTTAGTAGTGAAAACATCTTTGGTTTGGACCCATTATGGACATATGATTTTCAAGATTGATATGGAGAAGTTGTTCACTCCTTGGCTTTAGACTAGCGTGGAACTCACCCATTATGTTTTGCCTTTATCTTATGAAATGTTATTACATTTATATAGATTTAGTCTGATTATCATATGATATTTCATATTATTCAACACTTTAATTATGTCTGTAATTTGTTGTTCATATACTAAATCTGTGATCAATATTTTATTTAAATATTGTTGATTTATGTCGGATGTTAAATGATGTATTACATGAATACTTTGTATTAAATTTCTTTTATTATAAGTGTTCATCATTATAAGATCACCAGATATGTATGTTTATCAGTTTCCCTTATATTCCTTCTCTGAAACACCTTTGAGTTTGTTCTAGGAGTGTTAGCACCAGCTTGGCACAGGTTTGCCTTACATGTAGGACAATTAGGAGCTTGAATGACACAGGAAGATAAATTCAGCCTAGTCAATTAGTTACAAGTTAGTTCATTTGATTTTTATTTATTAATGAAATAAGGATGAAATAAGGACAACATGAATTAGCTTTGACTGTTTATGTATTCTTATTTCAATTATATTTTCTCAACATTCATTAGTTTTAGACATTTTAATATTCAAAAAGAAAACATAAAATGTATGTGCTTTCGTTATTGAATTTAGAAACACTTTCAAGAACATTCATTTCACAAGTTTTCCAGTAAACCTTGCAAGCTATATATAGACTGTCTATAATAATTTGTACATATTTATGCTTCTATTTGAACACCTGTAATTAGTAAACTTATATTCTTAGTATCATAGACTTAGATTAGTTTATTTATTTTATCATTTTTAGGACTTTATTGGCCAACAGATCCATTAAACCCGTCAGGTCATTTCATTCCAAACGCCTTGGGTTAATTAGACAACCCCGGTCCAGATTTGACCTTCCAGTTGACGGTGTGTCATCTATGCTCGTCAACAAATTCCACTAGAAGGAGGGCCTGAATTTAATTGATGGTACGTGGAGGTCGCAAGACTCCTCCCCCACACACTCGCACTCATGTCACAACACGTAGTCGCTCAGAAAATAACGTTACACTTGAAACATCAACTTCCTCAAATGATAACCTTGATATTCCCATTGAACCAGTGACATCAGTTCCTCAAGGGGTCGACATCCAAGAAAGTTTTCATCTGACACTCATAATAATGCATAGTTATGTAGCCCGTATCATACAACCTGACAGGTCACTTAATCAACCTCTTGACTTCATAGATATCCAACAATAACTTCAAGGCACTAGTTTACCCTAAAACCATTTGGGTAGTAATGCTACCAATCCTACTAAAACACCTATCATTTGAGCCGAGGGATCTAGTATTCCACCTTCCCCTCCTGGTCCATCTCCATCCTCTTCAGGAGGAGAGTCTTCATACAAAGGTAGTTCTTCATCAGAACCATCTCAGCCTTCGACACCACCAAATCCCATGGAAAACCAAAATAATCCTGCCAAACCTTGGCTTGATCAAGATGTCGTGGTTGTACCCAGACCCCAACACCCATTACCGAAACATCTGGAGAAATGGCTGCCCAAATTTGATCCAGATTCAAAGAAATCCACTGAGGATCACATCAAAACATTTATGTTGACCATTAGACTCCAGAGTGTTGAAAACGAGTATGTAGTATGAAGATTATTTCCTTATACTTTTGAGGGAAATGCCTCCACATGCTATTTTTCTCAACAACCCCAAACCATCATCACTTGGGACAAGTTTGAAACTAGTTTCTTCGAAAAATTTGGAGATGATAAATCTACGAAAGTCTTGGTTATGGAACTCTCCAACTTAAAAATGAATCTTAAGGAAAAAGTGAAAGAATTTAACCAAATATTTCTAAATATTTCTTACTTTAAAGAATAAAATCCTTGCAGATTCCATGCCCACTGAAAGTTTAATCGTTGCATATTATTCTAAAGCCTTGCACAATAATATATCCATATGGATCAAAAGGTCTAAAAAGAACACATTGTTGGAATCCTTTGAGGTGGAACATCAAATTGAGAAATATATATTGAGCTTAAAATATAATCTTAATAGTGAAGCTTAAACAACTTTGTCCTCTAAGAAGAAAATAGAGATTCTCACTAGGCCTCCTCAAACTAAAAATCAACAAGAAACTTTAGACTTAGAGAGCTTGCAGAAAGATTTCCAAAAAATGTCAAATTAGGTCATCAACTTGAAGAGATTAGCCGAGGAGGAATCCACAAGTAAAGGAAGTTTCAAACCTCCTTTCAGAAATCCTTTTCCTCCTAACCGGCCAAACCTGACCACAGAAGGTCTAAATTTCGAAAGCTTACAGTATGCTTTGCAAACCATCTTAGAAGCACATGATAATTCTGCTTCTACTCCTCCTGAAAGTTCTGATGATGCAGTTGAGGAAGAGGTACCAGAAGAGGAGGATTCATATCCCCCTATTTTCAGTCACTTGTCGGACATTATTTTCTAAGAGAATTTCAAAACTGTTCACCTCTA
This sequence comes from Picea glauca, assembly GCA_000966675.3. NCBI lineage: Eukaryota > Viridiplantae > Streptophyta > Pinopsida > Pinales > Pinaceae > Picea > Picea glauca. The sequence continues at coordinate 198,992 of JZKD02S1676420.1, read as the reverse complement.
CAACACAAGAAGCAAAACGCAAAACAAACCCCCTTCTGAAGTAAGTAAAAATGTGTTTCTGAAATAGTTAAAGAAAACCGAAATTAAACAAATCTTAGCATAACCAGTTTTAGAATATGATTTAATTGAAGATCTGAAAAAATTGAGGGCTAATATTTATGTTTTTGTACTGCTGAAATTTCCCCTTATTTTGTAGAAAATGCTTCAAAGCATCGCTGAAAACAGTAAAAAGAATGACTCTAGTAGAAAAAATTGATTCAAACGCAGCTAAAAATGTCCCAACTAAAAATACATCTAAACATTCAGACAAAAGGGATTTAGCAGAAAAAACTGTAGCAAATTTAGATAAGACTGTTTCAGGACAACAACAAAAAATCAACAAAATTTTGTTGTTAACACTCGGAAAATTGTCCCACCTTTTTTTCTAACCTTTGAAATTTTTAATAGGAATTTACATAATTGTATGGCCGATTATGGTGCACCATCAAACGTGATGCCTCTATCTGTATGTCAAAAAATTAATGCAGAAGTTAAACCTTTTGATCTCAAAATCATTCAGTTAGATCGAACAAATGTTAAAGTAATTGGTGAGCTTAAGAATGTGCTGATTAGACTATCGTCCAATCCTAAAGTTCATCAGATAATTGATATTATCATTGTTGATATCCCTGAAGTTTATGACCTGTTTTTAAGCAGGGATTGGTGTATGGTTACTTTGCCATAGATTGGTCTCATTTATGGCTACCTGAAAATGGGCAACCCAACAAAATCAGGATAAACAGAGAACAATATCTTAAGCATACTGTAACAGATCTGAATGATACAAATGAGCCTTTCGTTACATCTGCAAATTATTTTTAAACATAGGGAATGAATGCCTTCTTTGGTAACTTCATGACCGAAATTTCTTCTATCACTAATCTGGGGTAGTAATATGAAGTTACAACTTATACTCAGACACCAACTTTTCCAACTATACCAAGTGCTTATGACGACGCACAGTTGGTCCTTATACTTTGACGGATCCAAATCCAAAGAAGGAGCAGGTGTTGGTTGTGTACTCATCGATCTTCTAGGTAATAAGACTTTTATTACTTGTCGGTTAGAGTTTAAATGTACTAATAACATGACCAAGTATGAAGCACTTCTACAAGGACTTAGGAAAGCATTGGATATGGAGGTGAAGAATTTCATAGTATTCGATGATTTGGAAATCATGGTTAAGCAGGTAAGAAATGCTATACATTTCTTATCACCACATCTGAAAAGCTACCAAAAAGAGGTATGGAGTTTAATGCATAAATTTTCAGCATTTAACATAAACTCCATTCCTAGATTGAGTAATCCAGAAGTTGATTTATTGGCCAATGTTGTTTATAAACTATTTCCTGCTGAAGGTATTTCCCCTAATGCGTTTTCAATTGAATTGTTGTTCAGGCCGTCGATCCTAGATAACATCACAAATTGGAGAGTATTCGATGATGACCAACATATCATCAACTTCCTGCATATGGAATACACCTTTCAAGATGCAGTCATTGATGAAGGCACTCATGATTAGAACCTATGAAACTTCATGGTAATATTTGATCATCGGTCTCCTGAATCGACATCCAATATGGTAAACTCTATCCCTAGATATTTTGTGAGACTAGAGAAATTTTATGACTTGCACGATAAATTTAAGGGGGCAGTCAATTGTAAAACTAACAGTTCCTCTTTGATCTATGAAATGGTTAGTTTAGGAACAAAGGATAATCCTCAAAATATCAATCTAGGAAAGGGATGTTTCGAGCAAGAAAGATCCATTTTTATAAAGTTATTTAAAGAATTTAAAGACATGTTTTCTTGGACGTATGATGACTTGAAAACATTTGACCCTAACATAATACAACATGTTATCCCTATGAAACCCCAGACTCATCCTTTTCAGCAAAAGTTGAGGAAGATGCATCCTAAATTAGAACCCATTTTTAAAAATGAACTAAACAAATTACTAACTGCAAAGATAATTTTCTCAGTTAGGCACATGCAATAGGTGTCTAATTTAGTCCCTGTAAGAAAGAAAAGTGGTGAAATTCGACTCTGTGTCGATTTTCAGAACTTAAACTGAGCGTCTGATAAAGACAACTACCTTTTTCCTCCAATGGAACAAATTCTACAACAGGTGTCTAGTTCTGAAAGACTATCTCTGCTAGATTGTTTTTCGAGATACAACTAGGTCCTTATGTCTCCCTTAGACCAACTTAAAACCACCTTTCATACCCCATGGGCACTTATGCCTTTTTGACTGATAAACACCAGTGTCACTTTCCAGAGAGAAATGGATATTTCTTTCCGTGTCCTCATTAACCGGTCAGTTATGGTCTATCTTGATGATGTCACTATCTTCTCTAAAAACAATAAATATCACTTGTCTCACCTCAGGGTTGTCCTAGAACGATGTCGCAAGTTCGACATATCTCTCAACCCTAAGAAATCGATCCTTGCAGTAGAGCAAGGAAAACTGCTTGGGTTTATAGTGTATAAGGATGGAATGATTATTGACCCTGAAAGAACCCAAGCTATCGCTAAACTTCCTACTCTTTCTTCCAAAAACGCCATGCAGTCCTTTTTGGGAAAGATTAATTTCGTCAAAAGGTTTGTCTCAAGATTCTCAGAAATGGTTAGACCGTTACACAATTTAATTAAAAAATGTGTTTTGTACCAATGGGGACCACAAGAAAGTTAGGCTTTTGATTCAATTAGAAAAGTAATAATAGAATCCCCTTCCTTGATGAGCCCCGACTTTTCACAGGATTTGAGTCTTTATGCTTTTGCATCTGACCGATCTTATGTTGTTGTGCTTACACAGAAAAACACTGAAAGCAATGAGATATCCATTGCCTTCATGACCTCAACTTTTAAAGGAGCATAGCTTAGTTATCCAATAGTATATCAACAATCATATGTTGTTTTCAAAGAAGTGAAACACTTATGGTCTTACCTGTTGAAATCCAGAACCAAGGTTATTGTTCCTTACCCTGCTGTGAGAAACCTGCTAGTACAAAAAGAGCTGGATGAGAAAAGGGAAAATTGGATGATGTCATTACAAGAATATGACCATGAAATAACCCCTACACAAATTAGAGATCAAGGACTATGTAAACTAGTGGTTGATTCAGTTGAAGATCAAGAAAGTTAGATAAACACCTCAACTGTGAATCAACATAATGAAAAAACGATCATCTATGCACAAGCTATTGTCAATTCTTGGTACAAGAACATTGAATTTGATTTAACACATGGATCTTCTCTCCGCAATCTTGATCCTAAAAACAGAAAAGTACTTAGGCTCAAATTTTCATCTTTCCAGTTAATAAATGATGTATTATTTCGAAAGAACTTTGATGGTGTTTTCTGCATTATTTAGAAAAAAGAAGAGTCAGAAAAAGTGTTATATGAAATTCATGTGGGTGAAGTCGGTGGTGACTTCGGTGGAGATAATACTACCCACAAAGTGATAATATTTGGGTACTATTTTCCTACCTTGTTTAAATATGCCCATACGTTGTCCCGTAAATGCATAATCTTCCAAAGGGCTGCAGGACAGATGAAAAATGAAACTTTCCCTTTGCAGCCTGTTACTGTAGACACACCTTTTCAACAATGGGGTCTAGACATCATAGGACCAATTAATCCATCTTCTTCGCAACAACACAATTATATCCTTACATCAACAGACTATTTTACAAGATGGTCTGAAGATGTACCTTTAAAAGTGGTAAACACAAATGAGGTAGTGTCTTTTCTAAACTCTCATATCATCACTCGATTCGGCATTCTCGAATGCCCGGTCTTTGATAACGCCTCTTACTTTTCATCCCTTGATATGAACATATTTTCTTTGGAAAAAGGGATTAAACTAAAGTATTTTGCAATCTAATATCTTCAAGGAAATGGTTTAGTGGAATCAACGAATAAAAATATAATCAAGATCATTAAAAGGACAATTTCAGAAAATCACAATAGCTAGCACAATGCACTGTATAATGCACTTTGGGATGATAGGGTAATCCAAAAAGCCTTTGTTGGTAATTCCCCTTTCTTCCTCGTCTACGGAAGAGAAGCAATTATCCCCCCGCATGTCTTACTTCCTTCTCTACAATTATTGTAGAAAGTTCAAGAAGAGGAGTGCCCTCCTCTAGAAAATTGAATAAATGCCTTATTAAAACTAGAGGAAGTGAGAACAAAGGCAAAGTAGAAATTGGATCAGTATCAACAAATTGTAAAAAGTTGGTTTGATTCAAATTCATCTTCAGATAGGAATTTCGATGTCGTAGATCTGGTTTTCAAGTGGGACAAAGCTCACGAAGGTAAGGGGGAACATACCAAGTTCCAAAATATGTGGCTGGGGCCATTTGTAATCTTTGAAAAATTGGGTCCCAACTCTTTCCGTCTGCATAATTTGGAGGGACGGCCAGACACTTTCACAGTGAATGGCCAAGCTCTCAAGAGGTATTCCACCTAATGATTTCTGATCTACCCTCTTGTAAATATTTTTAATTTTCCTTTTTTTGTTTTGATTTTGGTTCTTTTCATTTTTCTTGATTTTGATTGTTTTATGAATCATTATGTTTGAATCACCATTTAAATTTTTGAAGGGAATCAAAACTCATTTTCTATAGAAACAATTGATAATTTTCTAGGCACCTGGACAGTAAGTGATAAAACTTAGAACAACAACAGTAAGTTTCTATTTAAATCAATGTTTCTGGTTTCTCATTGAAAGTTACAAGAAGACGCGATCATCCTTAACAAACTTCTAACGCTACCCCGGTTTTAAAGATAACAAATCAACTGTACCTTCCTGTCCTTGAGATGGTTTCTTAACAATAAATCTAAGTGTCCAAATCGTGTTGAAGGTCATCAAAAGGAAAATGATTTTTAAATGATAAAAAAAATTATTCCAAACTATGAGATTTTCAGTATCACCCCTCCCTCTTGAATATTATTAAGTTTTGCGAATTATAAACAAATTCTAGAGGGTTGAAAGCACGGTAATGTGTGGGAAGTGTATGTAAACCTGCTGAGATGTTGAACAAGTCTGCTAGCAGCGATTAAATGCATGCATGATACCAAGGAAAATTCATCAGGGTACCGAATAGGCCTGCTGGTAGCGAAGCAATGTTGGGTTTAAGAATATCCTCAAGTAAGTATTTCAATTTGATCAAGTGCAAAGATGTCCTATATCATGAATGGACGACTCTTGGATGGGATAAAGGTACTAGAGTGGTGTTGGCAGCCAATTAACATTTTTCCATTGTCTTATAAGCTGCCTACACCAATGTTTCACAAACATTGATTTTTCGTCGCAATTTTCAAATGAATGACGCTTTTATTCTTTGCGCCTTTTCACATGCCTATCTTAATTTTGTTTTCACGACTGTAAGCGTGAAAACTTAGTCCTTCAGAGTCACATTAGAATCATTGTTTGAACTATCGTCATCCTTCTGAATGATATGCCCTTTGCGCTTACATTACACTTATCATTACCTAGCTGGAAAATATTTCGATCTGTACTCATTACTCATGCTTCAATTTATTATGTGGCTTGGTTTGCAATGCATTTGGATTTGCATTCATTTAACCTTTGGTTTCATAAGATACATGGGTATTATGATTAAAACTTTTATATATATCTTTCTAATTTGATGCCTATGTTTATGTTTTCATAACTCTCGATGTTCTGATTATATGAAAACCCATTTGTACATTGGTTAAACTATGAGTATGAGCTGTCACAATATATTGGCGCATGGTCAACATTTCATATTGGTTTCAAATTAAGYRTTCATGGTTTAAAACTATGGTGTAACGTTGACTATATGGCATAACACTTACCATTTGTTTCATAGGTTAGCCAAGCAACATGATTTTCAAACTATGATAACCGGTGGTTGTACTTTGGCATAACTATTATGCAAGGCAGAGATAACTCCCTTACCCTCGCACACTTTGGCATTAACGCCTACCTCCTTACCAGGTTACCCCTGTTGATTTTTGGGCAAATTTCTGGGTTTTGAGTCCTGCATATACCTTGTCCAAACCCTTGTGTTATCTCTTGGCTCCTAAAGGGAGAATTGAACCCGCATGGTGTTCAGAGTTAGTTTTGGTTTCATTTTGCCAGAGAAAACTGCCCCGTAATTGCCCCAGAGTCACGTTTTTGCGTGAGCGATTCTGGGCAAACGGATTTGAATTAGCTCAAGCTATTGAAAACCCAGAACCGTTTTTAGCCCCTTTACCCTCATCATAGGTGGTTTCTTCATAAATTGAGTGGTTACAGAGATCTATCTCGTGTTTTTCAGGTCAATTTCTCAGATCTCCTCAATGCACAAGGGTTCATCTGAGCTTGGCAGTGGTCACACTGAAATGGAAGGTGTAAGAACAGATGCAGCTCAAGTGTCATCTGGTATTGTCTATATTAGATTTTCTAAATATATCTTTCCAATCTCTGTCCCTCAAAGCAACAATGAAGCGAATATTCATGGTTTAAATAAAAGCAGTAGAATGCTTTCAGAAGACTATGTTAATATTTGTCCACAAAGGTCTCCATTTGAAACAAGGGATAAACTTAGGATTAATAGTTTTGAAGATGCTATGTATCGAAACAATTATGAAGAACACTTTGCAGAACCATATGCTGAAGTGTGCTCTAAAGCTATTGCATCAGAAACAGAGGTGCTTCCTTTTATGGATGAAGTCCAAATTCCAGCGGATGATTATAGTTCTAAATATTGTTCTCTATATCAAATGTCTGTAAATACTACAATTGTTAATGGTGATTATGACAACATTGGAGTTATTGATTATAAAGTAGAGGAAAGATCAGTTTCACATGCTGAAAAGATTAGTGCAGGTTCTATTCAAATTCTTGAAAATGAGTCTATGTTAGATGCAACAGATAGAAGCACAAGGATTGATTTTCAAATGCCTGAGGAAGTAGATATTGCTAGAAATTCTAATGCCTGTTCTGGAAAGCTAGAATGATTAGATAAACTGGGGTGTAATATCCTTCCAGAAGTGGATATGAATGGTTCAGATGGTGGAGAAAACAATATTATTTCAAACATATTGTCTTTGAATTTTGATACGGATGATACTTCGTTAAATAGTCCTCGCAATCTAGCAAAATTACTCCTTTCTGGGACTGGTAAATGCAATGGACGGTCTTACCCAAGTGATAGAGAGGAAGATTGTGATAGTTGGACAAGTTCCTGCACAGAAGAATTGGAGGGCTTTGATGGCTATGATGCTCTTGGTTGGAAGACTCAAAATAATGCCAAACATTTATCCAGAGATATGTTGCAGAGACAAGACAAGAAAGGAAATAGACATATTTCTATGAACGATCGCAGATGCTTGAATGATGCAAGGATTGATGGGGCAAATGTAGTTGATTCTTGTCAGCCACAACTCCAGAGTTACATGTGGACAATATAGAACCTTAGGTAACTCTCATGGGATTCAAGCAGAAGATTACTCTGTTTCTAGAAAAATGAACAAAGAATCTACAAAAGGGTATTCAAAAAGAATTTGTTGATCTACCAAGTGGATCATCATTGGAGTTGGATTCAAGTCACAAAGGTGAAATGGAAGAAGGAGACAACACTGTTTCAGGAACCCTTAGGAATGGATCTGTCTCTGAAATCACTGTAAATGATTATACACAACAATTTGCCGATTTTGAGAATGAAGAAGATGGTAATGGTGGATCTTGCACTCAAATTTTTGCTTATAAAAGTGTGGAGTACAGTGGTTTTGATTATACCCCTAGTGGAGACTGTGAGCAGTGTTGTTTTATTCAGGTTGACATTTTTGGTTTGGATCACGACAGTAATACAGAGCTTGACAGCCCACCAAATGGGTCAGATATTGAACCCAGTGTGATTACCAAACAAGGGATAGAAAAGGAATGTGAGAATGATGTTGATGGATATGAACCAAGAGATTTTCAAGAATGCCAGCGTAGGTTTCATGAAGAGGAAACAAAGGCATACACACAAAAAAGAAGCACGAAATGATAGGGTAATGTTTGGAAGCAGTTGCTGCTTCAAAAGCTTTGTATTGCAGGTTTGTCAGTTGTGCACATTGTATCCTCCAGGTTTTGGACAGTCGTGGCTACTTGTTGACTGCTTTGAGCCATGGCTTGTGGCCATCCATGGTACTTTTGGTAGAAATTGTTCAGACTTTTATGTGGGCAGACCTCTCTTTTAAAGTGTTGTAGGTGAGCAATTAGTGTTGCTGGTACCTTTAGGAGTGGTGTGATTTCAATCTAATTGTCCTGCTGAAGCTGCTTTGGATCTGGTGGCAAGATTTTTCATCTTTAATTCCCTACAATCAATTCTAGATGGATTTATTGATATGAAAAACAAATGGATGTAGGAGTTTTACCTCTATATGGATGGATTTTGTATATGAGTTGCATTCACACCAAAGTTTTATTTGATATTTGTTTTGATTAAAATAGATTCAATTAAGATTCTGTTTGTTCTAAATTAGCATAGCAGTTTTGGTTTGTTGCGATTTAAATGATTTGCTTTGATTTTAATTAGTAATAAAATATTTGTTTTAATATATTTCTGTTAGTTTTAATTGATTTAAAACAGATCTGTTCTCAAATTAGACCAGCTATAGAATCAGCTGATTCTGTAGCTAGTCTACAGGATCAGATTTTTAGCATTTTATTAAGAAAATATCTCTCTAACTTGTTGTTTTTGGTCCATTACAGGTCAATTCGAAATTGCATTGGATTGGATGAGCAATTAGAAGATATTTGAAATATTTTAGTTTCATTTTAGTTCCTAATTTAGTTGATTTTGGGAATATCTTCCCAGATTATGTAAACAACTTGGTATTATCCACAAGGAGGTTTTTACCTTGTGGAAAGACTTATATATACTTATGATTTTTGTAATAATGTTCATCCTCATTCGTGGGAGAACAAGGATATGGAATTCTAATGCAAAATGGAGCAGAATTGATGTTTTGTCACAGCTTTATCTTTTCAATATATCAACGTTTTGTTTCATGTTTGTATATGACTTTATTTATGATTTATGACTACTTTAGCTATCTAAATCAAATGCAAATGATATAATTTTGATCACTGTTATCCATATCTTGTCTCGTCCAAATAGATAAAAGACATAACAATTGTTAATTCAGTTTGTGAATGACAGGTTTATCTTCTTCATAGATTGAATTGTTATATATAAGTCCTTGCATAACAGGTTTCCCTTATTGCAGGAATTTATAATCATAAGATTGTTATGATTTTCTTTTATGTCTTGTTTGTCCTGTAAAACACTTCAAGAAGCAGCACAACCAATCGTTTACGAGAAGATCATGGACTAACCGGTGCGAGTTTCCTTCCTCCGACCAGCTTATAAGTTATCACACACAGGGTAGACTTGGAGCGTTTCCAGGTCAATTAGTTTGTGTTTACTGTTTTCATTAAGTAGTTTAATTTAGATATAATTTTAATTAGATTTATATTAGATTGTTTAATTTCAGTAAAATATATTAGATTGTTTAATTTCAGTAGTTTCATTTCTTTTTCATAAAATATAAAAAATTAAAAAGATTCTTGGTTGTCTTAGGGCAGAAAACACATGAGTTTTGCAGGTTTTAATTAAATCTGTAAGTTGTTTATAGTGTACATTTGTGAATAAGTAATATTGCAGCTGATAATTAGATAGTTGATTTGAGTTATTACAATAGTAATTAGTGGATTGTATGTAATAGTTAGAATAGCTATATTCAGTTTTAGTTTAATTTCAGTTTGTTTTATTAGTTTTATTTAGTTTAGTTTGTTTTGATTACTTAGCTCAGATCAATTCTCTCTTTGGTTTTCATAGGAGACCTTAGAGCGGCCAACGGAGCCGTTAAACTCGTCAGGGTGGTCCATTCCAAAAGGCTTGGGTTATTTAGACAACCACAGACCGGTTCCACTCTCCCAATTGACGGACGGTCAGTTTCGCCCGTCAACAAGTGGGTCAAATGACACCCCTGTTGAGGCTATGGACACCTGCTGGCAGCAGTGGCCCTGTCAAGAGTATCAAAGTCAACTGCATAAACATCACTACACTCATAATCTAAGTTAGATGTCGGATTCAATTGTTTGAGACAAAAATACATATGATACTAAACTGCGTTATTTCTGAGTTATGATTGGAATGCTTGACCCATTGTTAACTGTTTCTAAAAATTCATTTCATCTGACCTCCTGAAATGAATTTTATGTTAATACAGAGATAACTGCTTCTCCCAGTATGTCACCATTGTTGGAAGCCGCCAATGTTTTTGATTCTTATCACAATCAAAGTCCCCACAAAGAGATTTTATCTTTCTGTAGCTACCATCACCTCCCATTTGGAAATGTTTATGTTTCTGAGTTTTGAGGTGATGATTGGGTTAAGCTTATCTTATTGAGTTTTTTCATTTGCATTTTAGTTTGTTTTAAATTAATGATTGTAAGCATGAATTTAAATATAAAACTTGGTCTTGGTTTCATATCTTTTACCTTAGAAATATCGTTTTGAAGGCACCCATATATGGTTAAAACTCAAGTCTTATGAACTTATTGATTAATACACTATTGAAATCTTTGTGTATTATGGGTATCCTGACTTCATTGGTTCTATAGTTTATTGTTGATTTAATTTGTAAAATGTTTGAATGCACAAAAACGTTGGTTTAATAGTTGATATAGTTCTCATGAGATCAATTTTCATATCATCATTCATATCAATTGGTACAGGCATGTTGTACCTACATTTTCATTTCACTTTGTTGGCCTAATCATTAATGAGATCATTCATTATGTGAATTGGGGTTTTGTACCATGGAGGGTTTGGAATTCATCGTGCGTAATGGCTCGTATTTTTACAATCCCTTTGGTTTTCATTTCCCCTAATTCTTGTTTCCAAGTAATGATAGTCCCCAATATTTTCAATTTTTGTGCCATTACATTTTTCATAGACCTCTTTGCTCCTTGTCTACTGGAAGACAAAACCCACACCCTGTGATATCAATTGTATCTTTTTCACAGTGGCAATGACACCTATAGTTTGTATCAATCTGAATTGTTTCCAAGATCTTCTGTCCCATGATGACACCATAGAATACCTGAAGGCTCATGGGTGGGATGTGTTCCTCAAGAATTTCGAAGGCTACAAGCTCCTAGTTGCACATGATTTTGCACAGACTTTCGATGGTTTTAGGGCCAAGGTCAGTGATGTACAGTTAGAAATAATAGAAGATTTTATAAGAAGGGTGACAAGACTCCAATTGAAAGGTGAGAATTGGTTTAAGAATGCTAAATTGGAGGAAGTACCTTGGAGTTTATTCATGATGTCCCATAAATCCACTTGCTGTCCAAAAGGTATCCCCATTGCTTTTCTAAAACCTAGATGTCATAGCCTTATTTTAATTTTAAAACAATTTGTTACATGTGAAGGCCGGTATACGATGGTTTTCTGTACCACATCTGGTTTCTTATGATTTTCATAGGGTTTGAGTTGGATATCCCTTTTTACCTGTTAATGAGCCTTTACAAGATTTCTAAGCACTATAAATGACAAAGCATGAATGCCCTATCAAGTTTGTTTCATCATGATCTTGTTAACATCCTGTTGGTTTCTCTCCTGTCATGAATCGATGACAATTGGGAGAGTTTCCTAATCCGAAATGGCTTCACCCAGGTCGACGATATATTCAGCCCTCATCTAATTGTAAATCCCGATGTGGATAGACTAGTGACCGAAAGCCAGGTCTTCAATTCACTTGATGGCTCTGATTTTAATGAACCAACTTCTATTGTTGATGAAACCCCAGTGGATAAAAAATTGCCATGTATATTTTCACTTAGGAAATCTCTGGAATAGGTAATTAGCAAATTGAAAGAGAAAGACCCCCATTGTGCTTATGAACAAATATAATCTGAACAATAATGATAAACCTGTTGTGAAGAAATTCTGAAAGGGAAAGAAACATAAGAGCTCGGATTTGAATTTCAGGAATAAGAATGTTGGTCGATTGATTTCTAGGAACCTAAGAAATCAAAAGAAGTTCCCATTGTCGATTGTATTCCATGTCAGTGTACCATAGCCCTTATGCACTGTGATAGTTTCTGTTATTGGATAAATCGGTATATGCAGACATTAACAGATCTCCCTAGATCCACCTAGATCTAGAAAAAAATAAGACAAGACATGACACTTCCCCTAGGTTGCAATCATTGAATTTATCATGGAGGAAGGAATAAATGACATACCTTTAGATACCGCTTCCTTATGTCTCTGTTGTCCCCGCTTCGCTTTGGTAGTCTTGAGATATCAGATCTACAATGACACAAATCGACCAAGGTGAAAGAAAATATAATATATTCAATGAAGACCTAAACATGTGATCAAGGAGTCATGTAATAAAATAAGAGTGATTTTATGGGAAAAGGACATGCCACTATATTTATATTAAATGAAAGTAGAAGATTCAACCAGATTTCCTTGATGTCGCAAGCTTCATTTCAATGGTCCTTCGTTCCAACACACACACTTGCTCCACACTTGCATGAAGAAGATCTGATGTGGCTTGATAGGAAAATGGAGGCCTCAAGCATCAATTCGAACATGATTCCTCACACAATTCTGAATCTATTCTTTCATCAATTCTCTATTCAGTCTTTCTTAACCTCTTTCTTGAAAAACCTTTCATTATATAGGAGAAGGAGAGATGGTTAAAGGGATGAGGATGATCTCACTAAATCCGAGAAGTCAGTAGGATGCCAACCATGCGAATGCCAACTCATTTTCTAGAAGATCCTCTTCTAGAACCTTCATAACCTCTTCTCCCTTTTAAGCTTTGAGACAGGTTCACACCCTACTTATAGAGAAAACTGTGAACATCTCACAATCCAGGTATAGAGTGGCCTACTAGAATTAGGGTTTCTCGCACCCTACAATACATGTAGCCTGTGAACTCATCTTAAAAATATATATTGTAGAAGAAGACAAAAGTCACTTTTCTCAGGCAAAAGGTACTTATGAGATCCTAAACACATAACTGTAGAGACATCACCAGAGTGACCAAAATAATGTGTAACAGTTTCTTCGACTGGATAGAGCGTTATTATAGATATATCCCACTCTTACAGGCTTAAATTAAACACTTGGCTTCTCAGAATGCTCTATTGCAATGAGAGAACCTTGACTTGAAGGCACACATAGAGAGGGAAAACAAAAGATTCAAGAGGGATGGGAATATAATCATTAAAAACAAAACCAGTTTCAAAGCCATTATAAATTCCGAACTGTCAGAGCCTTCTTTACTAATTTCTAATGGTAAAACGATTTTGTTTTTCTTTTATTCCATTCTATTATGAAAAATCAAAATAGGTAGATTTAATTTTGATTTAATTTACTAATAATAAGACTAGCTACATAATCTATGATTATGTAGCCAGACTCTTTTGAACAATAATTAGTATTGTTATCTGAAGATCAAATCGGTTTTGATATCTACAGGAAGTTGATGGTTATGGTTTTGATTGCATGGGCGAAAACACCTTGGGACATACGCTCATTTATTCTGTAGTTTTCTTCCTTTTATGTTTATAAAACTTTGGTTTATTTTTGACAAACCAACTCATGCATGAGTGGTTTCTAGTTTCACTATTTTTGTAATATTATCTAATTTTTGTGGATTCAACTCTATCTTGTATGATGAAAGAATTTGAATCATGAACTAGTTTAAATACTAGTCACTCTTAGTAGTGAAAACATCTTTGATTTGGACACATTATGGACATATGACTTTCAAGACTTATATGAAGAAGCTATTCACTGCTTGGATTTATACCAATGTGGTGCTTACCCATTATGTTTTGACTTTATCTTATGAAATGTTATTATGTTTATACAACTTTAGTTTGCTTATTGTATGATATTTCATATTATTCAACACTTTAATTATGTCTGTAATTTGTTGTTCATATACTACATATGTGATCAATATTTCATTTAAATATTGTTGATTTATGTTGGATGTTAAATGATGTATTACATGAATGCTTTGTATTAAATTTATTTTATTATAAGTGTTCATCATTATAAGATCACCAAATCTATATGTTTATCAGTCTTCTCTTATATCACTACTTCAAAACACCTTTGAGTTTGTTCTAAAGTGTTAGCACCAACCTGTCACAGGTTTCCCTTACATGCAGGGTAGTTAGGAGCTTGAATGATGCAGGAAGATAAATTCAGCCTAGTCAATTAGTTACAAGTTAGTTCATTTGATTTTTATTTATTAATGAAATAAAGACAGCATGAATTAGCTTTGAATTTTTATGTATTCTTATTTCAATTATATTTTCTCAACATTCATTAGTTTTAGATCTTTTAATATTCAAAAAGTAAACAAGAAATGTATGTTCTTTCTTTATTTAATTTAGAAACACTTTCAAGAACATTCATTTTGCAAGTTTTCCAGTAAACCTTGCAAGCTATATATAGACTGTCTATAATCATTTGTACATATTTATGCTTCTATTTGAACACCTGTAATTAGTAAACTTATATTCTTATTATCATGGCCTTAGATTAGTTTATTTCTTTTATCATTTTTAGGAATTTAGTTGGCCAACGGATCCATTAAACCCATTGGGTCATTTCATTCCAAATGGCTTGGGTTAATTAGACAAACCCGGTCCGGATTTGACCTTCTAGTTGACAGTGTGTCATTTACACCTATCAACAGTATCACACAGAGTCGTGCAAGGTGTGCACAGGCCAGGTCGAAGTCTTTTAATTTTCCAACCAAGTGAGTGGTTGAAGAACTTATGTTGCAAGGAGTGTGCAGAGTTGGAGGGATTGCATAACCAGAGGTTATCGTGAAGGTCGTAGGGAGTGTGCAAAAAAATCCCTTAGAATCCTTGATTTTGAATCAAGAATCAAGCTTAGGAGGGATAGAGACTTAGAAATTGCATAGCACAGACGAGGGTCGAATTCACCTCGCAGAAATCAATCTTAGGGGGAAATACTCCAAGTTATTTGGCGATGAACTATTGAGAGCCTGAACGAACGGTGGAAAATCCCGGAGGGTGAAACATCGATATCCGTGGACCATTTGATCCAGTGGAGTAGCAGGGAGGATAAATTTGAGTGTATTTCAACATTTGCAAGCTCAGAAGAGATAACAGTCGTTAGATCCATAGGAGCGTGAGTCGTTGATTGGGCGCTCCTATATTTCATCATTTCAAGAGTTGAGAGAGTGGAGGAACTTGCTACCTAGAAGTCACGAGTCGTGAAATCTTGACTTCGCGAGACAAAGGATCTAGACTGTCAGATCACAGGAGACGAGGACCGTTGATCTGGCATAAGCGATCATCGCAGCTTCACATTTCAGGAGAAGGGAAGAGGGCCACTTCACAAACCCCGTGACACATGAAAACCTAACACGTTTGAAAGTTGGGCCCCAGGTCACAGTCGAGGGTCACATCAATGAAGAACTTAAAGGAGGAACTAGGAATCATTATCCCATTTTAAGGTTTTGGTAATTAGATGGGTTGGGGTGGCTCACAACGGGAGTCCCGAAATTGTGAAACACGACACGCCTTTTGAGGTTAACTCTGTGGTCACACCGGTGGTCATGTGGAATGGAGGCTCACGTCTAGTGCATGTTTGCACAGGCAGAGCATAGAAAAGGACTTGTGGTCTTTAAGTGTCGAAGGTTCCATCAGGAACCAAGAATCCATTTCGGATTGGGAATTGGAAAATTCGAAGACCGGGAGGTCAACATACCCTGCTGAGGTGGGGGTCTACGTTAGGTGGTATCAGAGCTAACAAATTTTGTTTTCTGTAGAGGGAAGACAGGGGACAATTGTGATTGAATTCTATGTGGACAGATTGAAACAATTCCTCCAAGGAAACGTCAAGAGAGACATATGCCCGATCCAGCCATGGAAAGGGAAATGAGAGAACTCTGTGCTCAATTGGATGCTATGGAGACCACACAGAGGCAAACACTTGATACTGGAGATATCTGTGAGGCCAAAATTTAAAACGAAGCTGGAGCCGAAGAAGAAGTTGTAGCCGAATATACTGCAAAGGAACATCTATTTAAAGTTGTTGCAAGAATAGGTTCCAGGGAAAAAATGGACATCTTGATGTATGAAGGAAACTTAGACGTTGAGGAGCTGCTAGATTGGGTTAGATCTCTGGATAAATACTTCGATTATGAAGATATCGAAGAAGATAACAAGGTTAAGCATGTTGTCACTAGACTGAAAGTGCATGCAACACCATGGTGGGATGAAATACAGGATGATAGGTGTTGCAAAGGCAAGCAAAGAATCAAAAGTTGGGATAGGATGGTAGTAAATATGAAAGCCAGGGATTATCAAATTAATATTTTTCGAAGAATGCATAATTTGAGATAGAAAGGGATGACAGTGAAGGAATATACAAAATAATTTTACAGGTTAAATATCAGAGCTGGTCATCACGAGAGTGATGATGAAAAATTCGCCAGATACATGAATGGCCTGATATATGAGATTCAAGATGAGATGATCATGGTGACAATTAGGAATGTAGAAGATGCTTATCAGATTTCTTCAAAGGCAGAAGTGAAATTGGCCCGAAAGCAAGGTCAAAGGGGAAGAGGTAGAAGTCAAATAAGAGGCAAAGAAGTTTCCCAAGACACAGTACAGGCACCCAAGGATGAAGATAATAAACCACATAACCACCCAAAAAGGGGAGGAATATCACAAGGAGGCCAGTATGTCGATAGGAACACTTTTCCTCGAGAAAGAGGAAGAGGCAGAGGAGGTGAAATAAAGTGTTTTGTCTGTGGAAAGAACAGACACAAATCTTGGGAATGTCTTGATAGAAAAAGAGATGGAGGAGGTGAAGCTCACATTTTAGAAGTGCAAAGGAGAAATGTTGAAGAAGAAGATTCAGAAGGTGGAAGATCCTTAATGATGAGGAAAATTCTCTTGAAGCCAGAGAAAGAAATGGAGAATCCAGTCCAGATGAATAGTTTGTTTAGAACTACTTGTAAGACCAAGGATAGGATATGCAAGGTGATAGTTGATAGTGGAAGAACGGATAATATATTATCCACAGAGATGGTGGAAAAGCTGGAGTTGGAGACAGTTGCACATCCAAGCCCATACAAGGTTTCGTGGTTGCAAAAAGGACATCAGGTAACTGTCACTAAACAATGTTTAGTTGAATTTAAGATAGGGGGATATAGAGATGAGATCTTATGTGATGTCATTTCCATGGATGTCTGTCATATTTTGTTGGGGAGGCCTTGGAAATATGACAGAGATGTTATTCATGATGGAAGAAAGAACACATACACCTTGGAGAAGAATGGTAGGATGCATATGTTATTGCCAATTGAAGACAAGAAGGCAAAAGCAGAAGCAAGAAATACTATACTTCTCATGAGTGGGAAGGAAATTCTGGGTAAATTCAAGAAAGACCAAGAAATTAAGTTTTTCATGGTTAGAAAACCTAGAGTCATCTTGACTGGTACCTCAATAGATGATCTACCTGAGGAAATTCATGAATTGCTAGAGAATTTCGCTAATATAGTGGTGGACGATTGACCTTGTTTGTTGTCGCCCATCAGAAGTATAATCCATCACATTGACCTTATACTAGAAGAAAGTTTTCCAAACAAAGAAGCGTATAGATTGAAACTGTGGGAGAATGAAGAAGTCAATAAGCAAGTCCAGGATTTGATGGACAAAGGGTTGATTAGAGAAAGATTAAGTCCATGCGTTGTGCCAATACTATTAAGTCCAAATAAGGATGGTGGATGGAGAATGTATACAGACTCAAGGGCCATAAACAAAATCACCATTAGGTATATATTTCCTTTACCTAGGATGGATGACTTGATGGATTACTTGAGTGGAGCAAATTGTTTTTCAAAAATTGATTTGAAAAGAGGGTACCATCAGATTAGAATGAGGGAAGGCGATGAATGGAAGACAACATTGAAGATGAATGAAGGGTTGTATGAATGGTTTGTCATGTCATTTGTCTTGATGAATGTGCCAAGTACTTTTATGAGATTGATGAATGAAGTCTTGAAATATTTCATTGGGAAGTTTGTAATTTTTTATCTTGATGATATACTGATCTCCAGTAAGACTGAGGAAGAACATTTGAGACAGTTAAATCTAATGATGAGGATGTTGCAACAAGAGAAGTTGCTGATAAATTTGAAGAAGTCGTCTTTCATGAAGACATAAATCATTTATTTGGGTTTTGTAATATCTTCGAATGCATTGAATATGGATCCTGAAAAGGTAAAATCAATAAAATAATGGCCATCACCAAGGAATAACTTTGAAGTCAGAAGCTTCCATGGACTAGCTAGTTTTTACAAGAAGTTCATCACAAATTTTAGTGGGATAAGTGCATCAATGATGGACATAGTCAAGAAGAGACATAAATATTTTCATTGGATAGAGGAAGTGGAGAAAAGTTTCAAGTTGCTAAAGGAGAAGATAACTGGAAAGCCAATTCTGGTTCTGCCATATTTTAGTAAAACATTTCAAATGAGATGTGACACAAGCAGATTTACGATTGGAGCAGTCTTAAGTCAAGATGATAGACCAGTTGCATACTTTGAGAAGTTGAACAAAGACAAGTTCAAATATTCCACGTATGATAAGGAGTTTTATGCAGTCATACAGACATTGAATAAATGGAGGCACTACTTGGTTTCAAAAGACTTCATTTTGTATAGCGAAAACCAAGCCTTACAATTTATAACTAGACAGGATAAATTGAACCAGAAACATGCAAAATGGGTTGAATTTATGCAGAACTTTAATTTTGTTATAAAGCACATTTTTGGAAATGCTAACAAAGTCGTTGATGCATTGAACAGGAAATATTTGATTTTGTAGGAGTTTCGTGTGAAGACCTTAGGTTTTGATAGCCTTAAGGAAATGTACATAGATTGATTCAGATTTCAAGGACGCTTAGGAAGCATGTGAAATTCTAGTTTTAAGAGATATAAGATAATGGATTGAATACTTGATTCAGGATGGATTGTTGTTTAAAGGAAATCAATTGTGTATCCCGAAGAGTTGTATGAGAGAAAACCTTTTGAAGGAAAAACATAGTGGGGGATTGGCTAGAAATTTCGGCCATGATAAAACATTTGCATAACTGAACAGTTCATATTATTGGCCAGGGCTGAGGATAGATGTGCGGAAATTTGTCAACATATGTAGATTATGCCAGCATGCAAAGGGGAAAAGATAGAATACAGGATTGTATCAACCATTGCCAATACCAGAGAGGTCGTGGGACACGGTAAGCATGGATTTTGTGTTGGTATTGCCGAGAACACAGAGAGGTCGTGATTCCATATTTTTGGTAGTCGATAGATTCCAAAAAATGGCACATTTCATTCCATGTTAGAAAACTAGTGATGCAACACACATTGCAAACCTGTTTTTCAAAGAAGTTGTTCGACTTCATGGTTTACCCAAGAGTATTGTTTCGGACAGAGATACCAAATTTGTTGGTCATTTCTATAGGACACTATGGAAAATGTTGGGGACAAATTTATCTTTTAGCTCAGCATATCACCCTCAGACGGATGGACAGACTAAGGTAGTAAATCAAAGTTTGGGGGACTTATTGAGGAGCTTAGTATCTGAACATCATAGTCAGTGGGATCAGATTTTTTCGCAAGAAAATTTTTCATATAATGACTCACCTAATCGGAGCACAAGATAGATCCCATTCCACATAATGTATGGAATGCATCCAAGGGGAGTATCTAAGTTGAGAGACTTAGAGCAGAGTGAGTTCAGGAGTGCTCGAGCGGAAGATTTTGCATTAGAGATGAAGGAGATCCACAGTAAGATTAAAGAGAGGTTGCAGAGTTCCAACTAGGAATACAAGCGCAAAGAAGATCATCACATGAGAGAGATTCAATTCAAAGTGGGATATTTGGTCTTAGCACATCTAAGGAAATAAAGGTTCCCAAGAGGAATGTATAATAAGATGAAGATGAAAAAGATAGGACCATGTAAAATCTTGCAGAAATTTGAGGAAAATGATTATGAGATAGAATTTCCAGATGGTGTGGGAATATCGCCCATATTCAACATAGCAGATATGTACCCTTACAAAGAAGATGAAGCGAGAGGAGAATAAAATCAGAAGGAATTTCAGTGGGTCAAACAGATTTCTGTAGCTGAAAAGATGCAAATGGAAAAGATCAGTGATTAGAGATTTGGTAAGAAGACCCGAAGGAAGACATATTTTGAATATTTGGTAAAGTGGAAGGGACACCCAATTTAGGATGCCAGTTGTGAAAGTGAAGAAGATATCCAGAAACATGGACAGACAGTGTAGGAGCTCATGGACATGAGTCCATGGATTTTTTCAGCAAGAGGAGTATAATGCAGGAGCATCGCAAGCAAGCGAAAGTGGAGGACAACTGGATATGCACGAACGCGCATTTTGAATACATTTTGAATTCAAAATATGAAACATTAATGTAATATATGGAAGGATGTATTTTCTCTTAAATGTTTTGTGGATTGCAATGCAGATCTTGAGGATTTCTCTCATATGTCGGTTGTAGGCATTTATTAGAATAAATGTAAAGTAGATGTAGTCTTTAATTTGATAAGATAGCTTAGAGTTGTAGGAGGGAAAACTCAATAAATCTCCCTCGTATGTATTGTATGATCGATTCTCATTGTAAAAAAAAAATTGCAGAGCAAGAGAGAAAGAGAGAATATGAGAGCAGAGAAGAAAAAATATTGTAGAAGTTGTTTGAGAATATAGTTGTTACTATAGAAACCATGTACAGAAGCACTTGAATTAATAGAAGAATGATTTAATCCAATTTCATGGTGTGTTATGGTTATTGTTTGCATCTATTGAATGATATGTTTACAGTTTTCTTACATTCTCTGTTATGCATTTGTTTCAATGATTTATTTGCCTAATTTCATGTTGAATGTATGAAGTCTGTGAGAGGGAGAGGATAAGTTTCAATTTCTCCTTGTCCTAAGAATTCTTGCAAGGAGTGCAGTGAAGGTCTGTAAGGAGTGCGTTGACAAGATTATGATTTTTACCTCAGAAAAGTTCAGGAGAGATAGAGTTGTTCTTATACCAACAAAAGTGCAAGTATCACATAGAGCCGTGCAAGGTGTGCGCAGGCCAGGTCGAAGTCTTTGACTTTTCCAACCAAGTGAGTGGTTGAAGAAATTCTGTCGCAAGGAGTGCGCAAATTTGGATGGTTTGGATAACCAGAGGTTATCGTGAAGGCCACAAGGAGTGCGTCAAAAATCCCTTAGAATCCTTGAGTTTGCAGCAAGAATTAATATTAGGAGGGATAGATACATAGAAAGTCCAAAGGACAGATGAGGTTCGAAGTCACCTCAAAGAAATCAAGCTCAGGAGGAAAGATGTCGAGTTATTTGGAGAGGAACTATTGAGATCCTGAATGGATGGTGGAAATTCCTGGAGGGTGAAACACCGATATCCATGGACCATTTGATCCAGATAACATCCGTTAGATCCAAAGGAGCACAAGTCGTTGATTGGGTGCTCCAAGATTTAATCATTTTGGGAGTCAAGAGAGTGGAGGATATTGCTACCTGGAAGTCATGAGTTGCAAAATCCTGACTTCGCAAGAAAAAGGATTTGGACCGTCGGATCACGGGAGACAAGGACTGTTGATCTAGCATAAGAGGTCATTGTGGTTTTTCATTTCAGGACAAGGAAAGATGGCCACTTCACAAACCCCCCGACACACAAAATCCCGACACGTTCGAAAGTTGGGCCCTAGGTCGCAACCGTGGGTCACATCAGTGAAGAATGTAAGCGAGGAGCTAGGAGCTGTTAGCCCATTTCAGGGTTTCAGGAATTGGAGGGAATGGGGTGCCTCGCAACAGAAGTCCCAAAATATCTAAACGCTATGCACCTTTTGAGGTTAAGTGTATGGTCACATCAGTGGTCACGTGGAGTGGGGGCTCGCATCTAGTGCATGTTTGCGTAGGTGGAGCATATAAAAGGACATGTTGTCTTTAAGTGTTGAAGGTTCCAATAGGAACCAAGAACCCATTTTTGGTTCGGGAATTGGAACATCTGAAGACCGGGAGGTCAACAGACCCTACTGAGGTGGGGGTCTGCATCAGTTTATCAACATTTCAAATCCGTATCAGGATCCATATTCGGGACATAAGGTCTGAGTAAAAAGATGAGATGAGTTTTAATTGGATAATAGGTTATGTGTGGAATGTCTTTTAGTATTTTATACAATTACAATTTTTTTGTTTTTGCATTGGTTCTGCTATGTGACTTTGATTGTAGGCTCCCAAGTAATGCATAAAGTGGAATCAGAGCTTGTTGGATTACTGAGAGGGGGGGTGAATCATTAATAATGAAATTCAATCCTTTTTAACCACAAATGAAAGTGTTATATCAATGTAGCATTATCATCCAATAGCTACAAAGTAAATAAACAATGAACAAATGAGAAATCATACACATACACATACAAAGTACACCAGTGTTTTTACGTGGAAACCCAAAGTGGGAGAAAACCATGAAATGATTTTTCTTATATGTATTTGAGAATTACGTTCATTGGAAGAACCAACTTCCTTTGTTTTCCAGTTGCAATTGGAAGGAGGCTACAAACCCCTAGTTTCTCAGGCTACAACTCGAGGAAAGCTCCAACTCCCCAATTATTTAGCTACAACTAGAAGGAGGCTACAACTGTTATGAGGGAAAAACTCTCTATGGCCAAGGGTAAACCACAACAGACAGGTATGACTGCAGAAATTGACTCAATTCCAACATATTCTATACAAACTAATGTGCAAGATAAGAAAGAGGCCTACCTCGATCCAACGTTCGATGATGTTCCACCGTTGAGCACTTTGACCCAAATATTTGTATGTGAAACATGTTCTTAACAAACAAGTAGAGTAAGTATATAGTGATAATATAAAAGGGGTTAGCACATCAGATAACATAATCCATTAATAAACATTACCAACATTCCCATGGATAATAATCACATATTTGCACGATACCAAGAGGACAAGAAAGGAGTATTTCTATTAATAAATGATCAGCAAAAGAGAAAACATTACATACTTCCGTTTCAGCACGGTTCGAAACCAAGAAACAAAGAAACCAAGTTCCTTCCAACTGGGTCTCCACCACTTCAATCCTCCACCAAAGGCAAGCTCCTAGGAAAGAGATAATGAGGTTCTCTCAACAATAGGGAAGAGCCTAGGGGTTGAACACTGTGTTTAGACTTGAGGGACAAAGGGATGCAGGCTCAATATGAAGTAATTTCTCCAGAGTAACTTTGATCTCAAATTTGAATTCTTTATCCTCTTTTCCATAGCTCGAAATCGTGCTTTTATAGTACTCAAAATGAAACTGAAGAGTCGAGTCAAAACGTTTCCAGAATGTGGAAGGCCAAGGATCAAAGATATCCCATCGTGACATAGAAGCCCGAATCCGTTTTTGTATTTTCTAGCACAAATCTCGATGTACACAAGATGTAGTAGAGAAACCTATGTATACG
Organism: Picea glauca; assembly: GCA_000966675.3. Taxonomy (NCBI): domain Eukaryota; kingdom Viridiplantae; phylum Streptophyta; class Pinopsida; order Pinales; family Pinaceae; genus Picea; species Picea glauca. Next base: position 175,352 of record JZKD02S1676420.1, on the reverse strand, counting down.
CATGTTGTATAGAAGATAGGGCGTGTATATGTGGAAAAATATGAATTTTTAGCTCTGGATTCATCAAAAAGGGATGACAAGTCTGCATAGGGAAATGGAAAAATTCCCTCTGTGCAAGATAGCAATGGTGAGGAAAATCTTGCTATAACATATGCCCCTAATGTGTGATATCAAAGGAGTATCTGCAATGGCCGAAATAGATTATAAATAACCCAGGAGTGTAGTGGTAGAGAACCAACTAGATGAACTCGATTGATCATTGCATTTTGCACTGACTTTGCATACAATGTAAATCTATGTGGAAAATATACCAAATAAGTGTCTGTGGCCATGAATAGGCAAATAAAAATGCAATTATATGCCAAAAGATATCATAGTCATGAACAAGTCCCAGTGAAACCAGTCTCAAAACCAATCTGAAGATATCTGTATACCATGGAGTATAATCTTGATCTCCCATGATCACTGAATTCATATAGGTACTAGTCCAATGAAAAGGAAGCAACAACTTAGGAAAGCTATGGCCACATAGTGATATCTTCAAGTCTTCTACACTATCTGCCAAGGGTACAAGTCTACATCATGTGAATAGAGAAGTTGAGGTCGACCACAATGAGACATCGTTTGATTACCGATCATTGAGGTATACCATTAACAAACACAAGACAACCTACCAATAATGAAAGTAGGTATCAAGGAACTGAGCACATTCCTACATGTGTGAATAAAGGAATCGGTGTCGAACACTTGAGGAATCCATTGATCAGGAGACATTGATGTATTCCCATCTGTCAATGGCGAGAGGGCCTACCGCTAATGACTGCAAGCCTCAAGGTACTCATAAAACTATAGGTCCCATATCCATAATAAATGATCTGAAGTCGATGGAAAGAGACCCACTGAAAGGAGAGAATTAAGGCCTCTCTCATCAGCCAGCACGAGGAAAAAATAAGGAGATTCATGATTTGGTGGAGATCGGATGAATAATAGGTTCACGAACCAACAGACCTGTGCGTCTTTCGCGTGTGCCAAATGCAAGCGGTACACGAAAAATACCCTATGAATAGCAACCAATGAAGAAAACCACTGAAAAAGGTGAGGATACCACCAATAAGGCTAGTGGTATCCAAGACACTACAGGAATCCCAAAGTGTGAATATATGTCTTACCGTCGAACACAAGGGAAACCACCCAATCAATGACCAATGATGAAATCTTGATTGTTGGGTTCAAGGTCACCTACCAATGATGAAAGTAAGGCCAGGGTGCATGATAATACCATAGTATCATGTGATTCTGAGACAAACTAAGGGTATGGCCAACATGCAAAGTTATGATTTCTAAGGAGTGGCCAACACAGGTTGATAGACATTCTTTGAACAAGAGCATGAGACATATGATAGAATATATCAACATAGACCCAATGATATGACTATCAGATGCAAGAGGCATCGATAATGTTCTCAATGGGGACTGGAAGAGTGACCAGTTGGTAGAGAAAGCTCTATAATGGGATCAACTTCCTAAGGCCATGCTAAACCTAAAATTATGATGAAGCATGGACTCACTAACTTTGTGCTATGTTCAAAGGTGACACGACTACTTCCAAATATAATATAGTATTCCCTTCCCGCCCATCTTTTTTTTGTTTTTTCATAACAAATCAATGCCATGGTACAGAGGAGGAAACGAGTGTCACAAGTAAGAAAAACTAGTTCCAATAGTGGAATGTACCTATGCTCAATGCAAGGAAATGCATGCGGGAGATGGACACTCAGGGTGATGTTCCCTCCAGGGTATAGGGTGTCAAATTGCAAAGGATATAAACAAGGATCTTCTTGGTTGAGGATGTAAAAACTTCTTAGGCAATGGTTTATAACACAAAGTGAGAACCAGCTAAAGGCTTAATGCTGCAAGCGAGGGCATGGAATGCAATCACAAATTAATGCCAAAAACTGTCCTTTTTTATGTCTTTTAGTCTATTTGGTGTGAAAAATGGGTAAACTTGTGCCAAATAGACGTCTTTTCAGATCCAATTTACGAGTGTGAAAAAGACAAGTTCACTCGGTGATCTTTTCTATTTTTGATAATGAGTCGGAAAAGAGATTCACTAAGACTCATGATCTTTCAAATTCAATTTAACAAGTGTGAAAGGGACAAATCACTCGACAATATTTTTGCTTTTTCAAAAGGAGTCTGAAAAGATCTCAACTAAGACTCACAACCTTTCAAGTCCCATTTAACGAGTGTGAAAGGGATAAATCAATCGACAATCTTTTTTCTTTTTGAACGAGTCGGAAAATAACTTAAATCAGACTTGTTAGGGAGATTCTAGGCGGCAAGTCACGAGGGAGGACAAGGCTCCCATGCGGACCTTCTGTGGAATTTTAATATCTTACGAAGAACTGGCACAAACTTGGGAAGACCCGAAGCTCTCCAAGTCAAGGAGGGAAAAGTGCTAATGAAGGTTATCATCTCCTTGTTATATCAGATAATATATCTTCCTAGAAAATACATAGGTGGAGGCATTTGATACCCCACAAGACCATCCCAATCAAGGGGAATCTCATCAAGACTTGGAGGGAGAGAACTTGGGAAGAAGAAAACTCTCTCTTGTTCAGAAGGTGAAGTACTAGAAATGTTAAGGACGTGGCATAGAAGGTATAGAACAAGAACCAAAAGAGCAGGATCAACCAAAAATTGCATTGGAACGACCTCTTCCTTAGACTTGTCACTCTCCAAGAGAAGAGTGGGGTCGATCAAATTTTGCATCGATACAACCACTTCCTCAACCATTGGTTGAATAGGATGCAAGGCAACAAGGTCAAGAGGTGCATCACCCCAAAAACCAGGAGTGTTGTCGTTCGAATATTGCATCGACACGATCATTGGTTGAACAAGATGCGAGATGACAAGGTCAAGAGATGCATCAACCCTGAACATAGGAGAGGTGTCGGTCGAAGATTTCATCGACACAACCATAGGTTGAATGGGATGTGAGACCACAAGGTCAAAGGATGCATCAACCCATAAATGAAAAGGGGTGTCAGTCAAAGATTGCATCAACGTGACTGTTGTATCAACCAAAGAAGGAATAGAGTGTTTTGAAACCATATATGGCTCAAAAACTAAAGGACCCTTAGGTGAGACCCATGCTTCTGGTATCCCAATAGTAATAGGACACAAATGAGTAAGGTGACTTCCTTCACAAGTCCTACAAAGGAATCTAGGCTTATGTCTGAGCCATCTAGGCTTCTCAACCATATGAATGCCCCCAACATGACTTGCAGTGGCTGGTGACATGCTCCCAGCATGGCTTGCAGAGGCTAGTAGAAAATCTCCAACATGACTAGCAGAGGTTGGTGATGGATCCCCAACATGACTAGCATAGGTTGGTGATGGATGTTCAGTGTGACTAGCAGTGACCAGACATCTGCCCCCAGCATGACTTGCAGTGACTTATTGCAGTCTTCAACATGACTCACATAGGTTGTCGACCAATTTCCAACATGACTAGCATAGGTTGGTGATATAATTCCAGTATGACATGAAGTTACTAGACTTGTTCCCCCAGCATGACTTGCAATGGCTGGTTGCAAGTCTTCAACATGACTTGCAGAGGTTGTCTACCAATCTCCAACATGACGAGTAGAGGTTGGTGATATAATGCCAGCATGACATGCAGTGACTAGACTTGTGGCGGTAGTGAATTGCGGCATTTGAGACCAAGGTCCAAGGAAATATTGGTTTTGAGAAATTGCAGGCCAAGAAGGATCCTGGTTTACACCTTGTCCCTATCCAACAGGATAGTATCCCCCTCCATACTAATTCATAAAGGGTTGTAATGGCATTGACACCGAGGAAGCCGCTTGCGAAGAGAAAGCGACATGACAAGGGTTACTCATGTGAGGATATATGTTTCCCCCAAAAGAATGAACTTCGTGAGGGGGGTTTCCCATACTATAAAAATAACTCGTCATGGATGAAACTCCAGAGGATAGACGAAGGTCCTCTATGGGAAAATTGTTTGTAGGAACTGACATAGCGGAAGAGGGATGAGTGGACGGAGTTTAATAAGTAGAATGATTGCATAGTTGGGCACTTACTTCTCGCATAATGGATTCATAGGAAGGAATATTCTAACCTCCTACCATAAGAGGTGTTTGAAGGATATGACT